>VXBL01005313.1:1741575-1761063 GCA_013400195.1 Aramus guarauna | reverse complement strand
GACCCCGCTGAGAGCGCCGCGGGGACGGGGGCAGTCATGTAGGGAATCGCAACGGGAAAATCTCAATAAAGTGTACGGTTCCCCTTTTCTAGGGTAGGGGGTCGCCCCCTCCCGCCGTGTGCTCCGGGCGGGCTGTTCCGCGACGCCCCCGGGGGCAGCCTCTCCCCGCTCCGGGTGAGGGCGCAGCTCCCCCCAGCCCCCCACAGCCCCACGCGGTGAGGGCGGGCTCAGGCCGGCTGCGGAGGGGAGCCCGTTGCATGAAACTGTGACCACCGACCTGGCCCCCGCCCCGACGCTCCCCGCGGCCCTCAGCGTTGTCCCCGTCTCCCAAAAGTCTGCACATTCAGTCACGACAGGGGCTGAGGCGACATGGTGCCGTAGGAGGCTCAACAAAGCCGCGCCAAACCTCCCCAGTGGCAGCAGTACCTCAGGGAGGGTCCCCGCGGCCTGCGCTGTGGCTCCCAGGGGACGGACTGGTCCCCGTGGGGCTTCACGGGGGCTCCGAGGGCACCGTCAGTGCCGTTTTCCCCAGGCAGTGGGATTTCTGAGGGGAACATTGCTACGGGTCCCTTCTCTTTTCTGTTAGGGAGATGGCAAGGGCCCAGTTTGCCCTTGGGAATTTGGCTGTCGGTGCCCGACTGGACACTTTCCTCACGAAAGCAAAGGTAACAGAGCCTGCAGTCAGGTATATCTGCTGATATCCTTGAGGAACCCTTGCCTCTGGCTTGGACTCAAATCTGCCACTGATCTACAAAGTACGTGTTTGTGCCTTATAAAAATGCCTAAAGGAGTATTTTTCAACAGTGCAAAGTACTTGTAAGGAAAAAAAAAAATCAAAGTACTTTATAGTTTGGTGATTTAACTTGAAAAACTGCCTGGCAACGCTATGTGTGATTAAAATCTCTTCAGGTTAAATGATACCCAATGCTGTGTGTTTAGGGTCAAGTTTTGCACTTCTGACGTCAGTACATATGTTAGCACTAGATTTTGTGGCAGCAAGATCTGATCCGCTGTATTTTCCTCATAGTTTTAGTTTAAAAAAATCCAGGACTAGGTGTTCAGCATCAGTAATTTGGCATTCCTCCTCTGATTTCTCTGGATGTGCTGATTTACATGAGCTAATCAACCAGTCCTAAGTTTTAAACCCAGGGTATAATGCACTGACCTCAAATTTTCCTAATATGGATGGCAGGAGTGCTTCATAGTGAAAAATAAACATCGCTAAATCATTAAATAATTGCAAATGCTAAAATGGCATTCTTAAAAGTAAACACAAAATATTTCCAGTCTTATGAGGACCAAATTCTCACTGCCTCCTCTACTTCTTCTCTCTGAAATGCTGATATTCTTGTTATTCAGAAGGTTTCAATTTTTTGCCTTTTACGAAACATACTAACATTGGAGATTTGCCAACGACCTAAATGACCTCAAGCAGATGACTCAAATGTAAGAGGGCGGGGGGGGGGAACTTTAAAGGTTAAAACCCAAGTTTTTTCCCTGGAAAATACTTTGGAGAACAATGATTGACCACACCACTTGCTGTGGCAGAGCTGCTACGTGCAGTTGGGTGTCACTTCAACAAGAGTTGAAGGCGCTTTGTAACTGAAATGAGAATGTCCAATTGCTTGTGTCGTGAGCGTACGTGCATGAACATCACACGGGAACAGTTGTAAATAAGAAAAGATAGCGTTGTCATCAAAGTTGTCATTGTCATTAAAATGTGGCACTGAGCTCCCAGGGAAAGTCCTAGTACTGTTTACATCAATCCTGCCATTCAATAGGAGTCTTAGGGATTTCATATTATGCTAGAGCAGGCTCTAATTTGCTTCATGAAGAAACAGTTCTGACCTTATTCATGGTCAGCACCAAGATAGTCTTAAGCTGGTAGATAAATGACCTTTATTAACATTAATTTGGTTTAGAAATCCCTTTTTAAAAATACAATGCCTCTCCATTCTATATCTTACAAAGCCAGTTTACCCCAGGAAATTACATAATGAAACTTCAGAGGGTTGTGAGGATATACCTTTTTACAAATACCCATAAGCGCTGTGGGATTTGGATTCTTCTAGAGACTGTGACAACATCTGCTCCAAGTCTTGGGTCCCTACAGTGGAGCATCAATCCCTTACCACAGGAGCCGGTGCTTGAGAAACACAACTACCTATACATAAATGTATGTGTTACACTGTTGACGGTCTGAAAACTGGCTACATTGACTTCCAGCCCTGTTTCACCTCTCCACAAGCAGTAACATGACTTGTGCTGCTCTTCCGCTCCCTCCTTCTCTATTTTGTGCTGCTGACAGCTAACATTAATTTCCTCAAGGCAGATGGCTTGTTTTTCCTCTAAATTACTAAGGGGGGGGGGAAAAAACCCCACCAATAATGCACATGAATAAAAACTCTACTCTTCAGCTTTACTCTTTGCTTTTCTTTTTCCGGATGTATTTTTCTGTTTCTCTACCCTAGGACCTGAATTTCCTTTCCTACAGCTTCTCTGTCCAAATTTGTACTTCATTCTCTCCTCCTAATGACCAGCCTTTTGTGGTTGGAAATATACTGGCCAGCTGTTTATTCCAAAAGTGCTTAATCCCTGCTGCACCTGCTACAGCTTTTAGCATTAAAATTAATTTCTTAACAAGAGGTAAAACAATGATTTGCCATGCTTGGAACATTTCTCTTCACATAAAAAAACCCAGAACTTAAAAGTTAGCCCAGTCATGGGTCATAATATCTGAAAGACGTTGCTTCAGGAAGCCCTTAAATATGGGCTAATAGGGTATAAATTATAATATACAAGCATATAATCTATGGGATTTATTGTCAGGACCAAAAGAAACAAGAGCCTAAGAATGTACATTTGGGAGATGAATAAGACATTCTTTGTTTGTCACTGGGATTGAGGTCAATAATATCCATTTTAAAGCAATTAACCCAGGAGGCTAAGTGACGTGAAAATTATCATGCTGAAAGACTAATGGGCTATTAAATCCATCTTGCTTCACTACCAATGGGCATACAAAATTAATCCTGGGATTAGGTATATCGGATCTGTGGTAAACTGCTACTGCAATATTTGTATGTGAAGGGTTTCTGAATGTGCTAAGAACGAACATGGCAAGTGTATCTGGCAGGAACGTTCACTGATATGCTCTGTTAAAGATCCAGTCGACTGAGGATACATTAGTGTGCCTGTGCCTGGCCTTATTTAAGCAGTAGCTTTTTTCTTCATGAATAGATACATAGAGCAAAACAAGAGAAAATCATAGTAATGTTTATATAAAACATTATTGATTGTCAACAGTTAATTTAAATTTAGAAAATTTACCTGGAGGAAATGGTCAGACAAATATGATCGAGTTACAAAACTGGTTTTATTTGAAATGCCATTTCCCTTTGACATTTCCCACCCAACATTAACACAGTAGAAAAGGTAAATGATCGATAGCCCTGCCTTTACCCATAATAGCTGCTCGTAGGAAACAGATCTCACAACAAAGAGAAAGGCACAGTCACGTCAGCTTGTTTTCTTGTAATGCACAAGTTAGTGGTCTTTGATTTCTTTTTCTGTTTTTTTAAATGCCATGTTTTATTAGTGTGACATACACTGAATTCTTTTTGAGTAATGTAGGATAGGATGTGATTTTCAGCCACCACAGCAATGAAAGTCCGAGATTCAAAGCAGAAGTGCTGGCTCTGAGGATGACACAGAGGAGGTTGACGGTATGGGGTGACATGCAGAAACAAGAGCTAGCAGAAGACCAGGAAGTATCAAAAAGACCAAAAAACAGAAAAAGCAATTCTTCTTTAGCCTCCTCCCTCAATGGTTTATAACATATCTACTGTAGCTTTATTGATAGTTTTTACAGTTTCAGGTGAGACAGATTGAAGCTGTGCAGACCCAGGCATCAGGCATTAATAGCAAGACACATACTCTCCTTGCTGCACAGTAAACTAGAATTTTCCAATTAATCTGAACACACCAGCCGGGTTTTAAGAAGAGGCCCATAAAGGAGCAGACTGCCTTTCCAAAGTTAACACAACAGAACAGCACCAGTGGGTAAAAAGTCTTAAGTAGCTTTCCCCTTAGCTCGATGTTCTGCTCTTGGTGATAACAGCTAAGAATGAAGGTTCCATTGTAAATGATAATTTAGATGAGCTTCTTGCAGTCATTAATTTTTCTAAACTGTTTGGCTGGAAAATCCAAATTGAAATGAATTGAATCAGTGACATCCTAAAGTTAGTCTTGTTACAAATATGTTTCCTCTTGTCTGAATTAAATCTATTCCCTTGTAGTTTGGTTGAATCTACTTGAATTTTTTCAGCGGAAGGACTGAGATTTCCTGGATGGACTCCCATGGAGCACTAGTTATCCCCTACACCTGCCTCTCTTCAGTTTTTCAAGTTAACTAAACTATTAACATCTCTCATAGAAATACTCTCCTTAGGCTTTCTTCACGTTCTACTTTTTTGTTTGTTTGTTTGTTTAGTTTTTTGAGAAGAAAACAAAAAATATACATTGATAAGATAACAAAAGATATAAATTCTGTTCTTGAACTGTAGCAGTTTAGAAAGTTGTTCAGAAGAGTGAGCAGCTTCTGTGTTACTAAATTGTGCTTACAGTTGTTAACTGAGCCCTGTGCTGGCCTGGCTGGGTGGGAGCCACTAGAGGACTTTGGGAGCCTGTCCTGCTTACGATTACAATTGGTTTACTGCCTTAAGATTAACAAGTCCCTTCAGGCACTGTGCTCAGTGAAGAACAGATTTTATTCTCTTTCAGTGGGGGATTTTTGAGTGCAATCCAGTCTAGTTCAACAGCAGGTTTTCATACCTGGGGAGGACATTTCAGCAGATTGACTTGTTCCAAAGTTAGAGGAATTCTTCATTTTTTTAATTTTGGTGAGAAATGTTGATAGTTGAGGAGGCATTACTCTCTTCTTGCTTTCTAGCTTGGTCAGTGATGTTGAAAGGTTATCAATATTTCAACCTTGCCCCTTTATTTGACACAGTTCTTGAATTTCCATCATGCCTTAAGTGTGCAAGATCATATTCCAGCTTGTAATCACAGGCTAGGTAGTGGAAAGAACATGCCTATATACAGCTGCAGTGAAGGACAAACATGTGTCATAGGAATGTCTATAGACGAGGTGAATGTGATTTATTTTTAAATTCATCTTTACAGTAGCTTTATTTTTAGGGTACGTGCCAATGTTTCTCTTACTGATTTTGATTTGTATTGGCTTATTGTTATTCTATAAGGTCCTGCAGTTGAATGATGCTTTATAAACTGTAGAACAAATCACAGGACTTTTTTTGTAAAATGATTGTTTCGCGCATCCTTTCAGAGGAACATGCCAGAGGAGAGTGGAACCCTTTAAAATGAGAAGGGAGTATATTCATGTTCGATCCTATAAACAGCAATAGAAAAATAATGATAAGCCATACTAAATTTACATTTGTTGGAACTGCCCATAGGAATGTTAGCAATACACAAGGCAGCCTACCGGGAGAAGAGAGAGGCTGTGGAACTGATACGAATAAAGCGAGAAGGAAGCAAACAAATAACCTTTGGAGACAAAGAGCTGAAAGACAGACCTCGATGGTGGAAAGCCAGTTTAATTCTGTCTAACTTTTGATTCTAAATTAGGAGAGACAGAACCCAAATAGATTTCTAACCCACCAACAATCTCTGTAGTATTTGGCTACATGAAGTACTAAACCAGGAAATGCTCTCCCAGCTCTCTGAGCAGGAACAACTTAAGTTTCACATTAAAGACTGTATAACATAACTGATTTCTTGACCTATGAGTGAAATTTGTATCTAAAGCCCACTGTATTTTCAAGTTCAATTCTTCCTTTTCCACTTGATGACGAGCATTTCCTGCCTGTTTTCTGTAAAACTCCCATGGGAATGAAGAGAGGCCTTCGTTCCTCTCTGCTAATGAATCTAAATTATTGATTAGTCAGTCTAATTTGTGGAAACTACTATCAGTTAGTGCTGTCTTAGAACTGCCTCAGATTTGGCAATAAGAATTACAGGTAATTTCACAAGTGTCTTCAGTGAGGGAAACACAATATTAAAATAGATAGGAGAAGTAACATTCTCAACCAGTTTTATTTGTCCACACTTTGCAAAACTCACATATTCTCCTTCAGACTTCCCTAAACTTTTAATTCTTTTAACAATCATCATTTGAAGGCTGATTTGGGGAACAGTAGAGTGGAATTAACTGTTCTGAGCAGGCATCCGTTAGTGCTCGTAGTAATCCTGAAACAGTGTTCACAACTGGAGTCTCCACACAGAAAACAGGTCCAAAACTTTCTAATTCTCTAAATCGGCCTGAATGTATAAAGAATTAAAAAGGTCAAACAGGAAGGAAGCAGTGAGCTGAGTCTAAAATGCCAAGACAAGCCACAAAATTCCTATCATGCACTCCGTTATCTGCAGCACCGAGATGGTTAAATCAGTGACCCCAACGTAGTAGTGCTTCGATCTTGCGTGACAAACAAAGAGTTTTGTACACTGCAGTGAACAGATCAATGAACTTAACAAGTATCAGCATAACTAAAAATCATGGAAACATCCATTTGGGTTTGAAGTGGGATGAAAAAGAACAGTATCTTAGTGTAAAGCAATGGAGATGGGACGTAACAAAATAGGGAAATTCAGTAAACAGAGCTTTCAAGTGTCAGACATTTGAATAGAAGAATAAAGAAAATAAGCCATGCAATGTGAATATTAGAAATTAAGTTCTTCAGTCACCCCATTTCTCAAATAAAATATTTTAGAAGTGGACTGAAAAAGGAAATCTGATCCTTCAAATTTAGTGTAATGTTTCTCATTACTGTAATTTTAAAATACGAGATTCTGTCACCAAGATTTTTCCCATGAATCCCCGAGAATTTGTCTTGTCCAAACGGCAGTTCCATTATTGGAGGAGGAGAACAGAGAAGGACTTTATGACTGGCAGTATTAACAGGGTAAAAGTAAGAACACTAGCAAGGTGCACAACAAACCAAGAATCCCCCGGCGAATGTAGCACAGGCTAGTGCAGTGGCAGGGAATAGATAGGGATAATCCCTGGGAGCTGCAAATATCCTCTTAAGCGAGGTTTCTGCAGGAGAAGCCTAATCTCAAGCCATACACAGGAAAAATACTGCTGAAACAGTAACATATTAGCACTTTCTCTCCCTATCATTTAGTTTGGAAGTAAAAGGACAAAACCTCACACTGTTGCTTAGAAGAATTAATTTATCAAGAAGAGTAAAGCCCCTGACATTAAGGCCTCCGGTACATTCTGCTGTACAGCAAGAGCACCTTCCGTTTCTGTCCTTGAGCTGACTGCTGTCAACTTTGCAAGCCACAGTTGTAGATACAAGCTGCTTAAAAAAATTAAGATTTCTCTCAAGAATGCGTTCTCTGGTTAAGTGGCAATGACGAGCATGCCTCTGCGAACAACGTGTGTGAATTTCCATTGAGAAGGTAGCTGTTGAAAGTATTTGCCAGTTAGAAAAACTGGCATAAAACCCCAGCTTTTTTCATGACAGGACAGGAATATTAATACTTACTGCTTACAGGCTTAAATAAAGTAAATTAAAACCAAACAAACTACCCAACAAAACCCAGAAACAAGTTAACAATTAAGGTGTGGTGCGCATAGTGTTAGCAATATTCTACATATTGTGTTTTGGGAACTGGGAAAAGAGTAAGTGTTCAGAACATTATTGCAGCCTGACTAGAACAGGGTTTTTTTGTTTGGTTTTTCAGTTTGGTTTGTGGACGAGAGAGTTAATGGACAAGAATGAATAAATACTCTGAAATGGTACAGTGGATGAAAAATTTGGGATAATGTCCTCTCACAGGAATTTGAGAAATACAGCCCCTGATGTGCAAGAGATTTTTAAACAAATGAAAAAAACTGAAACAAGTTCCTCCAGAGTACCATGGATGAGGAAAATAGGCAGGGAAAAAGGAATCTGACAGTAAATAAATCGTCACAAATATGAAAACAAATGTATTACAGAAGCTATTAGGTAAGCATAGTACTTCTTATAACTTAGAACTGTTAACCGATTCACTTGTAATTGTTAGAATTTGTGACATTGCCAGTATAATTTCCTTAGAGCTCTCCAAGTTTACTCTGCCTTTCCTAAATTACCAAGATGCACTTTATGAATACGTAGCAGGTTTTGCATCCTGCTCCTCTTTGTGTGGGGTCATTTCAGACTTCAGTACTTGGCTACTCAAGGCCATCTTTCCAATTTTTCAGCTTCAACCTATTCATAGCCAGCTTATAAATATTGCCCTGATGCCAGAACTACCCTTCAGTTTATTTTTCCCTCCCTGCACGTACCTTTGTGCACACAGATAACGGCCCAACCGAAACGCGCACGCGTGCAGGCAAGAGATAGAGGAGGTGCGTGCCCGGCCGTGCCGAGTAGCTCCCAGCTGCCCTTCGGTGCTGCGCGGTTGGCTCTAGGCGCAGACCACAACTTCGGTAATTCAGAATTAGGATTAGGAGTGCAATCATTCAAAAAGAAAACATTTTAAGCAAAGTAATGATTAATGGAGAAAGGTTTCACGGTAATTAATGAAAAGATTCCATTGTTACTGACCTGGACATTTGCCAGGGTGAACTCTTGTTTTACGCTCCGACTCTCTCCATCATTGACAGAGATCGCTGCACAAACCCACCTGCCAAAGGGTTTAATTCTGCCTCTTCCATCCTGCTTATAAACCGAGCACCTACCAGTCAATGAATTTTCAGAGTATTGGCCGCAGTCTCAGCTTTGCTCGGAAGCGCCATGTGTTTGCTTTCTTTGCCAGAGCCTCTGAGCGCTGCCAGGCAATGGCCACGACTGCCCCCGGTCCTCTCCACAGCCAGGTTCATCCCCTTGTGTAATGAAATCAAAATAACCCTTTGTCAACACAAACTCTGCGGAATGATGTCTTCGTGTAAAGCGCATGGCTTGTTATCCCTCAAAAGTGGAAATTACATTGAAGTATGTAAAGCGTTCATGATAGGTTTCTAAAATAATCTGGTGAGAGTCCGACAACCCAGCAGGGGATTCTGTCACTCACAGCAAATCTCTTCAGCAATCGGGGGAATTTTTCTCTAGAGGAAAATTTTGAAGTTTATTCTAAATTTTATCATATGTTGTTGTTGTTGTTTTCATTATTATTATTATTCAGTCCCTGATTTTTATTTTTTTTTTGTAACTAGGAAATGATGACTCCAGTGAAGAAAGGAAAAATGTTCAAACTTGTTATTTTCAAATTGACATTTTTACCTCTCAGAGGGTAATGAAATCAACCAAATTCAGTCTGATCCACGATCATCTCCTAAACGCTTGATTCTACAGCCAAGCTTGCAGTAGGCAGTTGAAATAACCAATTAAGAACTGACAAATTCAACAAGAATCTTTTAAAGAACTAAACCATGAAATAAGTTACTTACCTCTGAAACCTGAGAACAATCAACAGTTTTGCTCCTGGTCTAGATTTCCTTGAACATCAGCAGCCTGCCTGCTGGTCATACTGCCCAGTCCGAATCAAGGAAATACCACAAACCGCACTTTGACATCATGCCTGAAGTCACAGGACACTGACTGTCAGTGCAGATTCCCAGCAGCTGGGAGAAAAATATGCAACGCCAAGGGCTTTGAAGTGAAACGATACGGGTATGTGCATCTAGGGTAGGTTCATCCTGAAGCAGTAAAAGCAGTAATAGAAGCCATAAAGAATTGCCATGTGGGGATCTGCTAACTGCCCATATGAATCTCTTCTTTTCTTGTTTTTCCCCTCCAAAGCGCTGTCTCATTGCCTGGCAGGTACAGGTTGTTGAACATACATGCCTGGTTGAAAACATGCTGAAATAGCATAGCATGATATTTGAGACAGAAATGAAATATTTATCATAAGTTTCTACCGCAAAAGAAACATAAAAGCAAAACAGAATTGCACTCTGATATTATAAACAGAAGTGGTACATAAATCACTCCCATCTAAAGCCATTAGCCCCCTAGGGATGCAAGCTCCATCAAATTCTAAAAGCAGTTCCACTAAGCTCATTGCCACGGTCGTTACTTGATGCAGGAGGTCTGTGCAACGGAGTAAGCAGCCTTCAGACACACACTTTTAGATTATTATTAGATTATTATTATTAGCTTTTATTCTGATGGACTATAAAACAGGTTATTTTGTAAACATTTGCAGTTCCTATCGTTTGAAATTGAAGAGAATAATATTCATTAGCATTTGACTAGCATTCAACAAATGAAACCACTTTCCCCCTGGACTCTTTTCCTCCTTAAACATTGTCTGACATTGGAATTATTTCTCTGAATCATTTTGTTAGGCATTGTCCTAAGCACGGATAATTTTGCCTCTAATGGAGAGGATAAAGCTGTGCCTCTTAGTTCTTTCTCTTGAAATTAGCATTAATATAACCGAATTTCTTTCTCGGACCAAGCCAGAACTTCTAGACAAATCATTGCCCTCTGGTGGTGGGAATGCTCCCCTTCCCCCCACCCCCCGTTAATCCTCTGCTCTTACAGGACTAGTTCTGGAACGCTTCCTCAGTTTCATTAGTATTTTCTTAATTACGTAGGGCTGCCTCTGTGAAGGAGCTACTCCGCAAGAACAGATTGCGGAACGCTATCTGTGAACTCCAGTTACTCTGAATTTTCTCTCATGGGTTTAGGTCTAATGTAGGACAGCGGTGCTCCATTAGCGTGCTGCCTTCAGGAACACGGAGTGATGTCTCATTCAGCTAGGCTTAATTATTTGGTTGATCTGGCAACATCAGAGATATTAATCACCAATCTGGCTGTGTCCCCACAAAATGGTCAGCTCAACGTGGCAGTGGCTCTCTTCTCACTTACTACGCACTACGTGAATGGCGGCACCATTCTCTACAAGTCGTCAAATAAGCGAGAGCAGAACATGTGAAAACTTCCAAACCTAGAAACTTCAGAAACTAATCTCCCCAGTCAGGCAAAAGTGTTTCTGTTCTCACTTCTAAAAGGTAGAAAAACTGCCAGTGGCACTTCCCCCCCAAGTGCTAGCCACAGGCTACAGTAAGGGACAAATACACCGGCACTGATGAGCCAAAGATTTGATTCAGTATTTATCTAAACATGTGTGGATCATGAAACTGTAGAATCTGTTGCCAGAAGCAAAGGACTATAGCTAACTACTGTCTCTCTCTACTGAAACAATTTGCATTAAACAGTGTTAAAATTTTTCTTTGAAGCTGGATATCAAAACATTCTTTCACCACTTTTTTTTCAAGTATGCATGTCTTTGAGAGTTGGAAGTGCTACATAAAGATTGCCCAAGTCATTGAGAATTCTAGCTTTTAATAGACACACCTACCTATTGATGTGATTAATTTTGGTTGCCTGCATAAAGTACCAAAATTAACTACTTTAAACCAAAACCATGCCTTCAGGACAAAGAGTATTAAACTACAAATGTCAGGTAATCATTAATTTCTGTTACTCAAGTTATCACAAAAATAAACGTTGCTCTGATTTATATAAGCATCCCAGCCTAATTAAGGGCAAACACAGGACCACAGAGCTATTGAGGTGCCCTGTAAGGGGGAACTCTCAAGCACATCCAAAACTTGATGAAATTTTCACCTCATTGGAATTAAATGGAAAATTCTCCCAATGTCAATAAAGTCATGATTTCTTCTGATGAAGAACACTGGTGTAAGAACGAGTGAGCACAACTGGCACGAATACTAACAGAGGTGAGGCATAGGTTATAATTTCCATATCAGAACAGGGAGGTTCTGTAATTGTCCCCAGCTGGAGCAATAGGAGCAAAAGATGTAACGCTTCTAAAATGGAGCTCAATCTGTTTCGGGAGAGGATGACAGGACAGAGCTGTGATGGTGACCCAGGAGGTCCCTGATAGCCGTACAATACCGGCACTGTAGTAATTCCCCCCACATATTTGAACCTATTTGAACCTAAAACTGGAAGTTCACAAGCACACTTACAAGCGTAACTGCCACAGGCTGGCACAAACATTATGCGTCTAACACAAAAATAGCAAGGGACGATAATATTTCCTTTCTCCCTAGAGCCACCTTTTTCCCAAAGACCAGACCCAGTCTGCAGGCGCACCATACGAGCTGCGTTGCAGCACGCCCTGTGATTTAAAGACTCACCGACAGCCTTCAGCGCTCTGATTCTGTCACACAGATCAACTCTGTTTCCACTGTGCAGCTCTGCACTATGACAGTGGCTATTCGCTGACCACCTGGTGACCGTTTCATCGTCCTAATTTATCAACAATTCCTTAGACAAGCGGAAACGGTAAACGCACAAAACAAGTGCCATTAGATCAGTGGAATCAATTTGAAAAGACAAAACCAATCTGTCCTTAGATATTTCCTTCTCTGCACAAAATGCATCTCAATACCAAACTTCAAAGCTCAGATGTGCTTTAGAGGAGAAACCAAATAGGTCAGAGCCTGTTTAGAGTTTCCCACAGCACTCAGTAGAGTTAAGGACAGGAAAAAGTAGGGCTCTTCTAATGTTTCTGTTCTGCATCATCCCTCTCCCCCTGCCCTGCGAAAAAGAATGACAACACATCTTTTGATGTTTTGAATTCTTCATGGCTTTTTATAGAAATATAACAACAGAGCAACTTACTTAAACTGTTGATTTATCATAAACCCCAAAGTGTTTGGTACAAGAAATGTCAATAAAAGCTTTAACTGTTCACTGGCAATTTCAAACTCCACATTAACATGGAGATAATGGTGAAGTGGCTGTATTTTAAGCTCCTGCTTTTAAGTCACAGCAACAATTAACACAAGAATTATTCCTGGACTTTTTTTTTTTTTTTTTTTAACAGAAAATTACAGCAAAACATCTGGTTATTATAACTAGAAGAAGCTGCAGCTGAAAACATGGAGAGAATACAGTTTTCAGTTGCATTACTGCACAGCGCGAGACATGGGAGCAAAAGCACGTACTGAGAACAGAAGTAACTTAAAAGTGTGTGAAAGCACATTAAAAAGTTTTTCTACTTACTTAGCTGGGACCAATACAGTAGAACTTCTATTACTTTTCTCAAAATAAAATCACCTTTCAAATACTTTCAAGAAAAAGACAAAGGATCTAGATATCAGAATCAGTAATCTGAGTTTATTTAACATTTGGAGTAAAACCAAGTCTAGCCTGAAATCAATAGCAAAACTGCCAGTGCTGTTAAGGGATTAACGACTAGCGGTCCATTTATTTCATATGTCAACTTACATCAATGTCTAAGGATCTTGGCACACTTACGCAAATTAATACAAAGATTAAGAAGGAAAAGAAAGCTAAAAAAAGTTAGCATACAGTGCTGTACATTTGTCAAAACGTAGCTGTTAGTACACACATGACATCCTATTTTAAGTTAGTGCAGAAATATTGTTATTTGTGTTCTGCTTTACCAGTTACACTTTTCACTTAAAAAAAAAATTCTTGATTAGGAGATAAGGGTTGAATGACTTAAAAGAGGGATAAATGCAAGTATAGTAACAGAAATATCTGCATCAGCCAAGGTTAAAAGGTAGCATACAGAAAAGCATAATCAAAGTTGACTCTCGAGAGGATGTTAACCTATTAAAGAACTCCACAAATGCTAGAGAACGTATCCTTTCCGACTGTTAAGTAAGTTTATCAATATTCGTAACAATCATCGATAAAATGAGTTGTTCAATGGGTTGCAAGAATAAACTGTCCTCATTCCTTCCTGTCAGTCAATTATTGACACGCTGCTTGATCTATTGCCTTTCCTGAAAGATAAATAAAATGTGATTTGAGAGAGGAACAACCACTGGGAGACGTAAATGCACTTGTAAGCAGCACCTGGGGCAGAACCAAGGCAAGGAGCTTACAAAGTGTTTTCCAGACAAAACTACCATGGAATTTCATGAACAAAATTTCTAGTAGAAGAAAAGCTGCCCTTTTCACCAGACTTTGTAGATACTGATTTCTGTAAATCTAACCAATTTTTTTAATGTCTCTTAGATATTGTTTATGGCTCCTGATTCAATGCAAAAAAAAAAAAGAAAAAGAAAAGAAGTTATTCACCTGAAGTACGAAAATGATCCCACTATTACAATCCTTAAATACATCTTTAAATGCCAGAAATTAAAGCACAAATACCACATAAAATGCTTTTCTGACCTTTGGAAGCTTGAAACTAGGACATGTTTACTGATAAAAAAGCCTTTTCCACTCACACATCTAAAAAAGCCCAGTCCTTTCTTTCCATGTCCCCAAACTGTCTGTCTGAGCTCAAGCCATTCCATACATGTACTACACAATAAATTGATTTATCTTGCATTACTCAGGTTTTTTCCCAGCACACTACTCAGCAATCCACTTCGCCTTGGACTGATGCCCATATTCCAAACTGTGAAGCCACAGTAAGCAGATCTTGAATATTCTTTTAAGGTAAACTGCCAGAAAATTGCTTTTTTTCTCTCTCTTCAAATACATAAATATGTATATAAAAAATACCAGGCAGATCAAACTCTGGATGTGAAAAAACAGCTTCACTATTGTCCTTCTAAAATAGGTGAAGGTAAGAGAAATACCTCATCTGGAAACTAAACATAGCACGTGTAATTTCCATCCTCCTTTCAGAATCCACTACTATTCCCCTGGAATGTAGTGACCTTATTGGCTTTGCTTATGTAAGTGATGAGAGATTATCTAGCTGAAATTTTTCACTTAACACAAGTAATTTTATGCGTATTTTATGCTAGACTGATCTTTCTGCTCTCCTTTTTACATTCAAGCTTTCACACACGTAATCTCCCATGCCAGAATGCAGAGGGAAGGTGCTGCTATCCAGCCACACAAGTGTTTCATACACGCTCGTCACACCAAACCCTGGAGACACACACGAATCGCAGCCAGCCAGTTCTTTTGCTTGAGTACAGGAATAAATCTTGTGTTCTTGGGGACAGTAACACCAAACCGGTCTGAACGGCCACCTACACGTTTTTTTTCCCGATCAGTGAAGGCACGTTTACCTGTTGTCTTTCTTTACAGCCAGCGTTCACCATGGGAAAAGGCAGGAGACACTTCTTTCACCGCTGTCCTACATTCAGCTTCTTCCTTTCAGGGCTCAGTCCCAGTTTGTAATAGACTCTCACTCAAATTTAAAGGAAATTATTCTAAGAGCCACAGTCCTCACGCATCTGTTGTCTTCTGGTACACATACCGAGTTTCTGTGACATTTAATAGGAACATCATGCAGGTACCCGAGTTATTCCAAAGTGACTTTCCATTTACGTGGAGTTACATCAGAACAGATACGGATGGTGCAAACAAAACACTGATTTCACCGAATCCAACACTTTAGTCCTGTGACCGCTTAAATTAAGCGGCCAAAAGACAGGAGAAAAATGCAGTACCTGGACTAAACAGGAAAAGTACCAAAAAGAGGGGGGGCATGGAAAAGGAGGCTGTAGCTCATCTAATAGCATAGCGTTAAACAATCTTCTCCAATTTCTTTGAGGTCAGGCCTTCATGACCCTTATTTTCCCTTTAAGAAATTTTACAATGAAAACACACACACTCTTTCAGAGCGTGCTCCAACAACTGAAACCAGTATGTACGGCAAATAAAATTTGTGTGCAAGCAGTGAGACCTCAAAAGTGCCATTTGCACCTTTTTTTTTTTTTTGGTGATATGATCACCAACAGTGTCAGTATCGTCGACATCGCATCTCATGTTTTCACAAGGTCAAGGACAAATGAACACAGATGCAATCCAAAGACCAATGCTCAACCCAGCATATCAACAATACCCTCAAAACAATCCGCAATGAAAGAGTCACAAAACTTTTTTCTATACAGGGAGATTTTGTTGTACATTATTAAACACCATGAAGAACAGTGTCTTGTGATGTATGGAAAATCTCAGCCAAAAGGCAAAAGTTCAGAAAAAGGGCACTTCCATTACGTTTAGGAAAATGAGCAAATACTAAACATTGTGCAAAAGGAAAAGACTTTATTTATTTTAATACCATATTTAATTTGAAAATTTCAAGCACTTGAGATCAGAAAACCAAACTGAATTTTGCTTTCCTAAATGTATCTATATTCAGTGCGGAAGCCATTAATTCTTGAGAGAAACCAGAAATGGCTTTTACGATCTAGTTACTGCTGACAGCCTTTTCAGCTGCCAAGCCTTGCTTGGGTTTCGAGTAATCCCAAGGTCTCCTGTTCTCTGTATATCCATAGAGCTTCCGCAGTGCCACGCGAGCAGCTTCTTCCTCTGCAGCAAGCAGCGTTTCACCAGGACCTTCAGCTATGATCTTCTTATCGCTTGGGAAAAAAATAATAAAATTAAAAACATTTTCATCATAAAATCCTGAGCACTACTGTGTACTGTGAAAAAAGGCTGCTCGATTATTTTTTTCCTCCAACGTGTGTGAATACTGAAAGTAATTTCTATATACACACAAACGCAAACATTTCTGTTGGGCTTTTCTGCAAAGATAAGTGAGTGCCTATTCAAGAACGGAAACTCAAATCAGAAATGCGCCCATTTCCTGGAAGAGCACTACTCTGTTCATTTAGATCCCTAACAGATCACTGATTCTTTACAGCATTCAATTTGTTAGCCCTGTTAAAAATATACAAATTCTTTATTCTGGTTAGCTTAAACAAACAAGTGAAATGCTCCTGTCTTTTCTCCTCCCTTGGTAAGAAAGCATTTTAAAAATTCTTCAAAAGGATTCACAGAGAAGTTACGAAGTGTGTTATGAAGTATGTACTCAGCTCTGTTTAATCAACCTCTATGGGCACTGAACAGGCACAGTTTGTGAAGGAACACCAGGGATTCCAGAAGAAAAATAATCAAAGTTCCTTTCTTAGATAAATCTCAGAAGGCATATAAACCAAAGCACGATAAATCAGAACAAGCTAAGGCAATCTTCCCACACGTTTGTCTCATTTAGCAAAGCAGCAACGTGGGCTTTGCTGGAAGAAGGTCCTGTCCTGCTCCAGAGCAGCAAGGTTACCCTTGGGCAAGAGACCAGTGCAGGCACTGACCGCACCTGAGACAAGCGCACCAGGGACGACTGGCACTTCCTAAATTCTGCATACAGACACTCCTCCAAAGCCATTCTGTTACGCTATTTGCAAAGTTCCTATGTCAGGTCACACAGAACGTACACCCAGACTCCTCTGTGTGCCAAATTTAGACTTGGAAGCCCTTGAGTCAGGGACTGCCTTTTCATACATCGTTACAGCAAGCTACTGCCAATGCTTGACTCGCTGATTTGATACCAAAGTCGCTGTAAGGTTCCTTTTCTGTAATAACTTGACCAAAGAGCACGAGTAGAAAAGTTAAAGAGCACCTTCCCTCCTCCCCTCTGCCCCAGCTTAAATCCATTTCACTTTAACTTAATATTGTACTAACCAGTACAATCCGACAAAGTAGAGTGGCAGAACCGTGCTGACTCCCAGCTGCCTGGTAATTCTTGGTTCTGGAGAAGAGATATTCCTCTTGGTCAGTTCTTCCACTAGTAAGCCCATAGGATTTACCACTTCCCAGATCTCAAACAGGTCTTTTCCAATCAGCTGGGGAATAAAAAAATCCTAAAAAAAATATATATATTTAGAAGTTATAATTAATGGGAAAGGGAATGAAGGCTCTAGCCTTAAAAAAAATACAATATGAAGAGGCATTAATCTAGTTGACAGTAAATTGCTGAAATGAATGACAAAACCGCTCAGCGCTCCAACGCAGCCAAGCGCAGGTAACCAGCGTGGCTTCGCTCGGCAGCTCTGGTTCCGATTTAGCCACTGACAGGGTGCGCGCCTTGGGCAAGGTCAAGCGCCCAGACGTGAAGAAGGAACAGCACCGGCCTGAGCCAGGGGTTACAACTAGCTTACGCACAGCTCCGAGCACGAGGAAAGCACCTCCAGCTGCTTGTAAAGAAATCCAAACAAATTGTACATCAGAAGGGTTCTGCAAACAGGCTGAAGGGAACTCAGGGGATTTTCACCTGTTCTGATCGCTCTCTTGCCTGGTAACTGCTACTTCCTCTTACAGAGACCTCTCAATGCTCTTGTGTCAGAAATAAGATTTCAGAAAATATTTCGCTACTGAAAAACTAGGAAAAAGTTAAAAGGATGACTGTAAGGACAGTAGCTGCTAAAGCTACTTTGTTACACTACATTTTAATTGATCATTTTTGTATGAACTATCTCTAGGTGCCTGTATTCCTACAGGCGAAATTTATGAACTCAGCCCCTGTTTTCTATAACATGGTTCGAAAAATCAAAGGTATATGTGACCTTAAGTGGGATAATTGCATTACTTGATATGTGGTACAATGCACGGAATATAACACTTTTCCTTAGCAACTGAGCAACTGTCAGCAAATATTAAAATACCACCATTATAAACCAGAAGTATGTGATTGTATCTACCTGACCAGTCCGTGCCTCCTAAGGAAAAAAAGCCCCAAACAATAAAACCAAAACCCCCATCAGACTAACCGATCTCACTATTAAACTGGATTGCTACAGATGCTGTAAAACTTCTGCCAACCTCGCTGGATCTCTGGCCGTCAAGGTACAAGATAGCATTTCATTTTTGTCTTTTTGCCCTGTAACTTCTGACTGAGACCCTTAGATCTTATTGTCGTCAGCGCAAAGACGTATCAGAGGTAAAGACTTACCCTGACAAAGATCCCTGTTTTCTCAGGCCCGCTGCTATCGAGCAAGGCTCCTATCACAGCAAAAAACGTCCTCTGTAGCACGTCTGGCGGGACGGGAAAGTCTTTGCAAAGTGTCAGGTCCTGTACAGACAGGTTCTGAGCCACATAGGAAACAAGTTCCTGACTGGTAAGAAAATCAACAAGTGCTCCTCTCCCCTTTGCAGGTAAATCTGGGTAGGCACCTTCAAAACACTGCGTCAGGAAAGAACGTGAAAAGGACAGCCCTTGCTCAGCAAGCTCACTATTATCCTGTAGATTAAGAGCCACTGCTTCTTTGTCCAGCCCGAGTTCTCGGCGTCTGGCCTCTTCACTTTCAATATAACAAGAATTAACAAATGCAGTCTTCAGAAGATTCAAAGAAAAATTTTCATGTAGCCGGTGGCTAAAAGCTTGTATCTCTGCGTGGTAATCCCAGTTGGGCTTCTCTGATCTACAGACATGGAAAAGAAAGCTAGCTCAGAACCAGAACAGGAAGGTACTGCACTGCAAGCCCCATGCCTTTCTGACGATCGAGAGGGAGTGAAAAACAGAATTGCTGTTAGAGACAAGCCCGGGGTTTGAAAGTTCTGCTGTCAAACGGAGATTTCTTTCCGTTAACACTGCCGGTTCGCTCAAAACCGGGGCTACGCTCACCCGCGGAGTTAAAAACGTTCTGCTCCAAAGCATGACGAGGTGCTGAGGCGTTTCTCAGCTGGGGCACTCCCCTCCCCCGAGCCCCGCACACCCCCCACC
>VXBL01005313.1:1716502-1741540 GCA_013400195.1 Aramus guarauna | reverse complement strand
TGACGACCGAGAGGGAGTGAAAAACAGAATTGCTGTTAGAGACCAAAGCTGTTAGAGACAAGCCCGGGGTTTGAAAGTTCTGCTGTCAAACGGAGATTTCTTTCCGTTAACACTGCCGGTTCGCTCAAAACCGGGGCTACGCTCACCCGCGGAGTTAAAAACGTTCTGCTCCAAAGCATGACGAGGTGCTGAAGCGTTTCTCAGGACTTCCCCTGTTTCTCAGCTGGGGCACTCCCNCAGGGGCAGGAAGGACCCGTCCCCTGTCCCCTCCGGGAAACACGGCCCCTCCCCGCTGGTTCCGGGGGGAGGCGTTCCTGGCCGGGGACAATACCGCGCGCACCAGCGAGGGCGGAAACGCCTCTGGCGACTGCAGGTGCTGTGGGGCCGGGGTGCCCGCCGCCGCCAGACTGACTGACTGACTGACTGACTGACTGACTGACTTCCTTCCTTCCGCCCGCCCCGGGTGACGGGAGCAGCGCTGGGGCTGCTCGTGCCGAGTCGGGCCGTGGGGCCGTTGCGCGATGGGAGCGCAGAGCGGCGGCTCCGACCCGCGGCCGTGGGGCTGTCGGTGAGGGGCCCCGCGGGAGCCGTGCGCTGAAGCCGCCGGTTGATGTACGAGCTGCGGCTCCGACGGAAGGTGCTGAAAGCCGGGGCTGCCGGGCGGTTTTCCCTCGGCCCCCGGCCTGCCGAGCGGCGATGGAGAGGAACGGCTCGGGGGGGGAGAAGTTTTTAAAACCTGCTCTTTTATCTGCTACTTGGGGTTCATCCAACTTGCAAGACAAACTCTGTTCCCTTAAAAGAAGCTTTATTTTTCCCTATTACCCATACAACTCCGTAAGACCGAGTAGCTCGAACCCTCAGTTGCATCAAAGGTCATACAGTACACGTTTAGCTTAAAGGCCATGGTATAAAATTCATGAAAATACAGAAAACGCACAAAGCAGGCCCTTCCCTTCACATTCGCTTTCAGTAAAAGGCACATGCTTTCAACATTCACAGTAAGGAAACATGCACAGCAACTGCCCTGCACAGCCAACGGTCACGTCGCACACGGGCAGCAAAGCTTAAACCCAACGCAGGCAGCAGCGGACGCAGGATAGCGGCGGGAAGCAGGCGCAGCAGCCTGCACAACGGTGCAAAAGCCACAGAATGCCAGGTATGGTGTCCTATCGAACTGGACAGCACACGGAAAGTATGAGAGCAGCATTCCTTAGCCAGGTGCTGGCAGCGCGCGTATCAAAATCCTCAGGGCTTCTCATGCCGACGCTCCCTGAACAACCCGTCCTTACCAGGGGCGGCAGCAGCAGCTGCCCAGGAGCACCAGTGACCCCCAGCTGGGGGGTCCGGGCGGAAAGCAGCCCCAGTACTGTTCCACGGCCTCTGCTGCTGCGGGTGAGCAGGACGTCGCTGACGGGTCCCACATCTCTTCTGCAGCTGTTGGGGACCATCATTTCTTCGCCAGTCTGTGAAGTGCTAGAGCCCGGCACTGGTCCTGCACAGCAGTCTAGGTCGGGCTGTTCTGGGAAAGGTCCCCGTCGAAGCATTGTTTGGATATCATTGTACATTCTCCCAGGTGCTGACAGTGTGAGATGTTTCGTACACCCCCCGGGAAGGGATTGTGGCTGCTACAGCATGGCACGTGCGTGGATGCAGCAGCTGCAGCCACAGGGTGGCTATGGTGTCCCCAGCAGCACCGGGTGCTGCTCAGCACCTCCTCCAACACCAAAAGTGTAGCAGATCCTGGGACTGAACCAGGGATGTTTAAACTGACCACGGTACATGGGACACCGACCTGGTTTCCCATTCCTGCACACTCGCCACACGCACACCGAACCATGCCACAACATGCGGGGGGAGCAGATGCCCACCTGCTGCTTTTGAGTTGTTCAGTCTGTCACTACTACTTACTTCAGAGACATAGTTTAGATAAACCTTCAAATAAATTTTCTTAGTATTAAACAATTTTTTTTGAGAGAGATTTTTATTAAATATACTACATCAGTATCTTGTACTCCATAATCTTTTGCTCACTCAGACTGGCTTGCTCTAAAATGTATTTTATAGAAAAACATCTGCAAAATTGAAGCTAAAAAAAAAAATGTATTACACACCTCCGGACAATCTGCATGTTAGCAAAGAATACCTTTTATTATTTGACCTGAACATGTGCTTAAACAAGGGACACACTCATGAAACAGGACGTACTCCTTGAATATGGCACACTTCAAGCTACTCAGACTAAAGGAAAACTAGTGCAATCATGTTTAATTGCATCTAACAACAGAACAATAAAAATTACTTTTTATTCCTTTGTTTCTATATTTTTTCCAAACCCATTCCATTTGTTCTCTCCCCACCACAACAAAACATCCAGTGGTTATTTCTGTAGATCACTATCCTTACATTGCATAAAGCAAAACTTCGTATCAGCTGATCCATATTTACATCGAAGCATGCAAAGGAGGATACTGCAAGTATTTGCAATGCAAATCTATTAAATACATTGTAACTGAACAACAAGGTGTCCCTTTAACACTGCAATTCTATACCTTTATCTGTGGTGGAAGTTTCCAGTGTATGAATTATAAAACAACATACAGTTCAGAAACAGAAACAAAGAATTTTGCAAATTGTTTTTGCAACTATTAAATCTTTCTGAGAGCAGCGTCTAGCGCCGAAACCAAAGCCAGCTATTGAGTAGCCAGAAAGCTACAGTAATTGAATACATGATCATTTCCCTTTTAGCACGCTCTTTGTTTTCTTCTTCCAGAAGTTGTAGACGGCGATTAAGTTTGATTATCTAAAAATAAATAAAGGTTTTTAATACTTCATTAAAAGTTGCCAGACTTTCTAGAAGCTTCTGAACAGCCATGTAAAATTTGTATCTCAAACAGATGAATTTTAAACACTTGATAATTTGACTTCCTATCCCAAATCACCAGAGATCAGGGCTCGCTGTGCCTAGTAAGTAGGAATGGAACTGGAGTCGGACCCTCCAGATTCCCAGAACAATCCAGGATATGTGAGGACAGGCCAGCAGCGGTACAGAGAGGATCCCTCACCATATCTGCTATGGATGCCTTTGCAGCGATACAGAAAACCTGCTCCCCCATTTTACCACTACAGCTTTTTCTTACTCTTATCAACTACTGTGCTTTACATACCTGTCGTCTTAAGGAAGCAGCATCTACAACTGTCATGTCATCTGGTGTTCCCTCAAGCGTAGTATCCAAGTTGGAAAGACCATATCTATCAAATAAGGGAGATAGCTTAGCTGTCTCATCCACGCAACAATCAGCAAGTACCATATTTTATCAACATTTTAGTAGATATATTTTTGGTGCTGACAGAGAGAAGAATTATAAAACTTTTTTCCCAGCTTTTACAGAGTTGTCTGTTTCAATAGGTTCCTAACGGACTAAAGCACAAACACATGAAGCAGGCAAGTGCTTGACCAAATCTGGGTTTATTACTCTCCACATTTAAATGTTTTTGAAGATTCTGCACACAGACGGACTTCTTGCCGTCACTTGGTCTCTCAAAAGACTGTTTCCAGTTATTTAAATTATTAATGAAACCTCAAAATTGCCTGAGCTAAAGTTGCAAGATACTTGCAACAGATTAGAAATAACCAAATGAAGACTTGGAAAGAATTGGGTGTCTTATGCTCCGTACCAACTTAAACATCCCAAGTGGACACCTGCGGAGACTCATGATCTCTTACATTAATCTTAGCATTTCAGGCAGGCAGAGAACCTTGCAAATAAAGTCTAGTGCGGAGTCACTGCTTGCTGAACTTTGCATGCATTAAAAAGTTTGTTCCAGAGCACCTCTCAGTTTTCTTAATGTAGCAATTCAGAGAAAGCAGCATTCTAACTCCAGGGCAAATTAATTACATACAGCACATTTATTATCAGTTGGGAAGTAGCAGAAAGTCCACACAAAGTATGTGTTATGATCATCCAAATGCTACCTCTTAACCAGATTTTTTTTTCAACAACTAACAGGTAAAAGTAGTTCCTGATGCTGCACCTACCACTGTGTTTTTTCACTTCCCACCTTAAAACCTCAGTTCCCAGTATTAGTTTCCCTTGACCTGCTTTCTCATTAGGAGATACGAACAACTGCTGCAAACACCTTAGGAAATTGAACAAAATAATGCCAGGGCTACCAAATTCACAACAAAATACACCTCAAAGAATGTTTAGCAGTTAATGACAGTTAATGAATACAAGTAGAATTCCTGAAGCTCGCAGAATGCACTTAAGCGCAGATACTACTTTTGCACTGCGTGTTCTCACCGCCCTCAGCAAACATCTGCTGAACATCAGCTCAGGCAAGATGCGTGTGTGTGTCCCCAACAAACAACTTGTCAAAAGTTTCCCTGTATCGTTGTTCATTAATATATTGTTTCTGAATAAGAATTGCTGTTTCTAGATGAGAGTTGCATTAGGCTGGACTTAGATAACAATGAGGCCTTTGAGCAACACTGGATAAAAGATAGGAAGTTAATTACATTTTGATCTGTGGTTCTTTGGGTTGGAGGGAGAGGGAAACCTTCTTCACGTGAGATTAGGGTAAAACCAGCTTTTTGTACGGCAATAGTCAAATAAGCAATTGTCTGTCAACAAAGCTGTTTTAAAACGAGTATAGGACACAAAAAAAGTGTTGGCAACTCCTTTTGTTAGAAAAAAATTTCTCATTAAGGCTATTATTATTTTTTTATTCTAAGGATACTTCAAACATTCACTTAACTATAATTTATGCTATTTATTACTTGTAGTTCTTTCAGTTTGGGCAATATTAAAAAGATTGAAACTGTTGGGTTGTTTTTTTTAATTTATTCTGTCAGTGCTGTGAAGCTCACATTGCCAACTCAAAGTTATTTTAAAATAATAAACTTAAGTTAATTATAATACAATTTGAATGCTTCTACTGGTAAAAAAAAAGTCTGAAGTTTTGAACACACAGAAAAATAACTCAAGTTTTCCTTATTACTACAGGTCCTCTGAAAGCCAAAGAGATTTCTGAGGAGGGTCTTTTTGTAGCCACTTTTTTATTTGTAGTAGATGGTTAAAAACATTAGAAAATCCCAGCAGATCCACAGGACAGTTGTCCCTCATCATCCTTTGGGAAAAGCAGAGAGGCCCATCATTTCCGTGAGATGGGCACACCTCCCTCCCAGGTCACAGGAATTTAATATAAAGTCACAGTATATCACTGCTGCTCAACCAACTTCCAAACCATTCCAGGTATTAAATCAAGAGGGTTACCAGCAAGAAATCCCTTGAGATAATCTCTTGGGCCATTGCAAACACTGAATTCCTGAGTTAGAGAAGAATCACCTGCTTGAATCCAGTGTCTGCTTAAGCACAAAATGTAATCTCCATTTTGATGAAAACACGGAAGTGTAGTGGCAAATGGGAACAACAGATGTGGAAGGGACTATTTTTTGTCCTTCATCCTGACCATGGGATTACATGTCAATATTACACCCAGTTCCACTGAAACACTGTCAATCCACCAAGATAATGGCAGTGAAAAGGCATCCAGCTACAACTAACACTCTGTTACTGAGAACACCTGGAAAAAATAACGTGATGCAAGGCCAAATTTTCTAGCAATAAAAAAACGAAACTCACTACTAAATAGAAAATACTTGCAGTGTACTGCTAATGTAATTTAAGAGCCTCCCCTCACACACGACTGAGTCCGAAGTCTGCAGCACACGGTATGTATTGGACAAGTGAGGCCTCTGCAGGTGACCTGGATGGGTAAGGAATAAAGGCCTGAAATATCTCAACAGTTGAAAGGGAGGATAGCAACGAGCCTTGTTTTAAAATAAGGATGCTAGAAATAGGGAAACAGAAGTCTGAATTTTAGAATCTAAATCAGTGGATCATGACTAACAAAAAAATACTCTTTACCTGGTGTTGTCATGATGAGGGTTAGAGGAAGTGGTAGCAGCTGACCCACCACGTAACACTGGCCTACAGCAGGGTTTTGTAGGTAGAAAGCACAAGACAGAAACAGGAAACGACAAACAGAGATAAGAGGTAAAACATACAGAACAAAGGAACATCAAAATACTTCCACTCATATTGTATAATGTTTCAATACAATATAATATCTATTTAATTTGTTGTAAATTGCACTTTCACATTTCTCATACGCAAATTTAATCAACACTGAATGTTTATGCAGCTAAGACGTGGGCAAGTTTTCGATGATATAGCTTCATTTATGGAGGACAAACTGTTGGAATAGAGATTTGGACAGAGGTTATCAGCCTTACAAAATAACCATAGGAAACTTCAGTTTTAAAAAAAATTCCCTCCCAAACCAAAACCCCACCCAACAACAATGGTGGGGGGGGAATGTATCTACACATACTTATAAAAGCCTTTTTAATCATCCTCTCCTCCCTGTAGGGAAAGGGGAGATTTGTCTTTTCTTTATTCATCTATGCTAGATGTAATTCAGAAAACCTGGGCTAGTAGCCTAAGGACCATATATAGTCCAAAGAGATGTAGATCTCTCCAGGAAGAAGTGACTAAAATCTTCAAGTAGATGGTATGAACAGTCTTGTAAGTCTTGCTCTTTAAACTTCTTTTCCTTTTCTTTCTAGGCAGAGGAAGAAAAGGCAGAACTTTTTAAGTTACTAACTATATAATATACATTAACTCTGCAATAAGAGGTTATTGTGTCCCAATTTACAGAAGACTGAACACCAGCAGTACCTTCTGACAAAGCCGGTACCATGTGTTTTCAGTTCCTCTGGTAACGAGGCATTAGTGTTCCAATCTATGATGTGTTACAAACTGTTCAAGAGCCTGAAATCTTTTTTCAATTTCTTCCATTTTCCCAATGCCAACAGGAGGTACTTGGACCATGCATTTAACCCATGTATACTTCAGGCTATAAAATTAAAGACAAAGAGAATCTAGGTATGAAGATCTTTACAGCAGCTACATGTAGGAGGCAGAAGCTTGGTGCTGAGGTGGCTGGGAGAACACTGCGGCCTGGCCTGAAAACGAGCATGAAGCATGCAAAAGTATCACAACCACTCACTCCATTTGAGAGGATCAGGACCTAGGAGCCTCAGCAAACTGCTACTCAATACAATACTTGCTGGGACTAGGTCCTACTTCAATCAGCACCAGAAGTGCACACCACAATGTTTTTCCTTCTAGCACATAAGATAAGCCAGCCTGATGTGTTTTACAAAACAGAACCCCCATTCCCAATATATACAATAAACTAATATGCCTACCTAAATGCATGAGGTCTTGCAGAAAGTTATTAAAAAAAAAAAAAGTATTCCTATTTTCTAAACAGAGAGATAATTCAGTTAGTCTAAAGTCTTGTCTGACAGATGCGAGGACGAAACACTTTGGGAAAGCATAAGAAATTGAGCAAATGGCAGCCGTGAAACAGGTTGCAGAATTTCTCTGCGAACAGGAGTCACCTGTAATTAACCGGCAGATATGTGAAGGCCAGCTTCTCAGCATCCAGCAGGCACGTCCCACACCATCTGATGCAGGACACCACCACTGGGATTTTGTGCACTGAGAATGATAGATCTCAAATGCTCGCTAAACTCTTGGCCTCTGTGGTGTTTTGTGGCAAAGAGAGTTTTACAGCTGTTGCAGAACTAATCAGTACTAAGTCATTCACACTACCCTTCCCAAGGAAGGCCACAGGCTTGGAGGTACCTGAGGGCTACAGCATGGAACAAAACCAGAGCACCCTGAAATCTGCACAAATCAGAAACTTAATCTAAAATAAAGTCTTTAATCTCAGTTCCCAACACAGCCAGGCTGTTAAGAAGCTGCACATGATTTCTTCCTTTTCTTTGCAGTTCGCATTTTATTTCTTTACAGGTGGACCCAAAAGGATCACCAGAATACTCCCCTGCCTCGCCCACACTTTGTACTTGCTTGGTGTTATATATCAACAACAACAACAAAATCATTATATAGATCACAGTGGCCTCATAACTGAGATCTCCTTATGACAAAATCAGTAGCAATTTTTTTGGTAAATACAGAATGCACAAGCTATAATATAGTGAAGCTATTAAATACATAGCCTTGAAAAAACTGAGGAGTACACTAACACTTTGAATTTTCTGGCTATTTCTGTCAATTCTATCCTAAACATTAACACATGAGCAGAAGCAGCCATAACTCTGAGACCACGTATACTCAACACTTAACTATTTCACTGCAAATACAGTGGCAGCCTGAACCATGAAGGGAATGCACAGTAATTCAGTTTAATAACAGTAGGAAAACAGGCAATAAGGCAACGACCAAATGAATCTGGTCTGTCTTCCTCTGCTTAAAGCAGAGCATGCAAGGGAAATACCACAGTAATGATGCAATCATAAACACACGGTCTAGGAGGAAAACAAGGTGTGGACAATCTAGGTACCTGGGTCCAACCTCCATCGTGCCTGTGCATACACGCAGGGACTGAGGCCAGCACATTCTCTGCTCAGCAGAGGCAGGAGCTATGTTCACCTCTCGCTGTACTTTCCCACACCTCTGGAAATCTCAGAAAGGCTGTGAGCATGGGCATTAGGCCTTTACGGACATGTTCTGGATGTGACCTGGGTAAGAAGCTTAGCTTTTAAAGTACAGAAGGGACTGGAGCATTGAAAAAAATCAGTGACTGGATGAAACTGCTCTCCTTGCTAGTCTCTCTGCTCTATTACCCCAAAGTCACGTGTAGCCCTCTTTGATGGTCTCAACTCACACCCCATTTTATTTCTTCCATGAAAAATATCATTAATTTGCTCAATATAAAAAGTGATCTCATAACACCTTAAGATACAATTATGTGGGTGAAGTTTGGCATTTAAGGATACTGGCTTTTTTGAAAGGGCTATCCTGGAAAAAAGAAGGTGATGCAAGGATATACTACTAAATTTCCATACTTTTCTCTCCTAACTAAAAACATATAGACCCAAGACACAAAGAATAGTTCAGATAATGTATAGATTTCAATACAACTCTATTCCATCGTAAAATTGCCTTTTTTCCCCTGCATTTAAGACATTACTCCTTACATGCAACGGGGTTTTGTTTGTTTGTTTTAGGTTGGTTTTTTTTGTTGGCTAGAACATAAAAGATCAGTCTTTAAAAGACACTAAGTATTGGCCCTACAGTCATTTGACAGAAGTTGAAATAGAAAAATGGTTAGAACTAGAAAACAAAACTGACCTATTGTCCTTGTCCAAGCTTACGGAAATGCAAGAGTAAACAGACAGTGTGAACAGTGATCATTAAGTTGTTGCCCATTTAAATAACATATTATGCGAGCAGTGCTGGCTAAACTAGGCATCATTCATTATCTGCAGCAGTACAATCAGCACCTACCATTAACAGTTTTAGTAGATTGGAAAATACTTGGAAAAAAGAGCAAGCTATGAAACAAGTTTAAAAATATTTTCAGTGAATAACACATCGTCAGATCTTGTTCATTTTAAAAGATCTCTTCTAGTATTAAGCATAAAATGTTAAAATAGGTAAGGTTTCAAGATAGAAAGCACATTACACAGAGCAAAAGAACAGAGTGCACATTTGGAGCAATTTAAAATGAACAATATTTTGCAACCATGCAAGTGGATCATCCAAATTTCACATTCCTGCGCCAGCTGTAGAGTAATGGAGGGTATCTAAACACCCAACCACCAAGAATACACTTTCACCTTATTGAAAAGTTCGGTATTTGGCACCTATTTGTTCATAGGTGACTAGAAACAGGTTTCCCATTTCTTCTAGGAAGGTTAGTAATGCCACTTCAAAAATTAACCTGAACCAGGAAGAATAATGCAGCTTTTGAAGTATTCAGAACTCTGGAAATTTTCTGAATACTGAAGTTGAAAGTGTATGTATGTATATATGTATGCTTTCCAGAATCGAGGAAAACATGGGCAAGAACATGTTTAAGGAAAGCCAGAATAAAACCGGTTAGCTTCACTGCAGACTGGGGAAGGGACTAGCATTTCAGTCTGTATTTTAACAAGGACTCTTGCCACAATATCCACAAGTGCTGTTATTCACAGACAGTAGAATTCCTCCTTATCAGGGAGCTTTAATTCTGTAACACAAAACAAACTTGTAATTCCATCTAATATTTAATATCTACAAGGAAAAAAGGTATTGCTGTCCAACTGTTGACAGGCATCAAAATTTTAACAGCTACAGCCTGAAAGTTCACAGTCAGGGTTAAGCATCCAACTTGCAGAGTTTCAAGGGGAACTATGCAGCTAATTATTATTTTTTTTTATTAAATTTTTTTAAAGTCCCAGGTTAAGAACATGAAGGCCAGCAAGACTGGAGTTCCATACAATTCAGGAATGTTAATATAGGCATTTATATACCGTCAGGTCAGCAAACATGGTGAGCTACAGGAGGTGCCAGTTTGGAAAGCGACTGCAAACACACAGACATTCACAATAAGATTGGCTTGATAGTCACATTTTATTACCAAAACAACTAGAAAATAAATCATTTAACTTCCCACTACAAAATACTAAGAGTGCTGCTGGGATATTAACAGGCAGAGGCAGATGGCAAATTGTAAAGAACTTCCTAGCACAGGCCACACTGAAGGGCTGCAGGAGGAGCGAGCAGTCCCTCCCCATGTTCGTGCCAGTTATCTCCTCTAATTTGACCTCTTGCCAAGCCCTAGAAGTCTTGGCTAGCCCTACACGAGAGACTAACTGTGTGCAATTTTTACCTGAACCTCTGTGCTAGCGTACTATTGAAATGAAAACTGCTTTTGTTAAATTAACCTTGGCATTATTAGTCTTTATAAATGTTTCTAGCGTTAAACATACCATTCTTGTAATACTTAGAAGTGCCAAATCAAACAGTCCAAAGATGTATCAAGTGGGCAAAACTGCTCTGAAGAGAATGGAAATACTATACAGTCATTGCCATGTGGCTTGTTTTGGCTCACTGCCTCTCAGAGTATCAGCTTCTCCATAAAAACAGAGACAGCATTAATCAGAGGAGTGACTAGCTCCAGTATACATTGCCTTTCTTGCTCTTGGCATCCGGAAAAGTGGTCACCATCAGTCACAGATCAACAGGAGATAACTATTCCCAATATAAACTGGAACAGCCTGAAGTCTTGACACATTATCAAAAGATGGGTCTACAATGCCTTGCATAATATTCTATCCTGTTTCTGCACATTTGTGTTCATGCTTTATGACAACATCAACCCAATCTTATTGATTTGCACCATGGCTCACCAACAGAAAGCAGAAGGTAAGGCTAGTAAATTTGCAGGCTCAGGATCAAATATTAATTGCAGAAAACACTGACAATCTATACACTTCCTATTTTGATTTTTATTTGGAAGGAAACCAAAACAATGCTATATTTGACTGAAATAGAAGCATTTTTGAAATGTGAATTTTGGACAATTAAATTGCTTATGAATAGTGAAAGCAAAGGAAAGCAAAAGCAAATAGTTTCATGTCATTATTTTGTAAACAGAAACCAAACTCCACTAAAAAAGAGAAAAGAAAAAAAAAAAAAAGCAGCAAAAGCTGGCAGAATCAGTGACAACCAATCACCTGCGGTTTTCATCCAGCACATCCAAGACCTGCTGGTAAGCCCTACGAGTGGAAGACTGGATAAACGACAAAATGCCACGAGCAGAGTAAAGATTAGTTCCATCTTCAGGTAACATATTGGGAGGACAGACACGAGCCTGTTGCAGTGATGGTGTCACACTGTTTGTACAAGCATAGTAAATGAAGAGAGAAATACTATAGTCAGATTTTAAATATATATATATATATATCTTTTTTAGATAGACCCCATTCCAAAATGCTTATTGCTTGCTTTTGGTTTACCCTTCTCCCACCACTCTAAGGTAACACTCCCAAATTCCAGTAGCATAGGGATCATGAGCTACATTTATATATGTTTGTCAGAAATAAACACAAGTAATAATACAAGGACACAGTTTTGATCTGTTATATAAGTTAGTTTTAGAAAGTCCTTGTCCAGCTATATCTGTACCTGTTGAAGTCAGTATTCAGGTCCTCACTAACATCAATCAGAAAAGTGTTTTTACAAGCATTGGCATTTAAAAAAAAATCCTACCCATAATGTCTTTTCGAAACACAAGCCTTTTTCAATAAGGAGAATCTCACACAGAACTTTCAACAGAAATTTTTCTTCAAGCTGTGACTAAAGAGCAAGATAGTATTTTCATTTGCACATGAACAAAGTTTAAAGGCAACTGCAAGAAACTTCAAAAAGTGCAGAATCCCAGTGGCAACAAATCACATGATCTGAGTTTTTAACTATGATGTAGAAATAATATTTAAAACACACAGGACTGAAATCAAACATGACCATTTGGATTATACAAACCTCATCTCTATCAGAGAGAAATTAGATTTGATAAACTGCCTTTGATTTGCTCATGTTTCTTTAGATTCAACCTGGCTTTATCCATATTGTCCTTCACTTAAAAAAAAATAAAATTGATATATCAGGAAACTTTTAATTAAAAGGTGAGACTTTTTTTTAATCGGAAGTAATTTGTGTTATCTTAATTGTAAATATTAACACAAATGCAAAACAAAGTGCGAGTCACTTGTTTAGATATAGTTTTTATTCCAAGATTAGCATCCATAATTCAACACATTTCTTTTTCTTGCCACTTGTGCTTTGCTCTAACAGCTTTTGGAGTTAGAACGCCAATCTTCTGGCTTTCACCATTTTTAAGAAATTAAGCAGAGCATTAGTGGCTGAGTGCTATGAAGCTGGCTTGGTATTTGGATAACCTCTAGATGGGTCATAATTCTATGGATACTCTTATTTTGCACAGAGTTGCTCTGTAACTGGTTGGCACCAGGATCACAAAACTGAGTAAGAAAAAAAATGCAATTGAAAAGACAGTTTCAAAGCATGTTACGCAGATGTCACTTCACCCACAGAAGAGTTCAGCCATCCTGTGCTTCAGGAGACATGCAAAGACAGCAGTGGCTGGTGCGTGACTGATACTGGTCATTATTTATTACCTAAGCTGCAAATATTTTTTCATGCTGCTTCATTTAGACAAGTAAAAAGGAGGAGGAGACATCAGTAAACATCTACTTTGCTTCTTTACAGCTTTTATCATTCTCCAAGACTTGTGAAATGCGTCTTTCTTTTATATTTATGATGACTTCTACTTTGTAATCAATGGCAGTGGTCACCCCACACATTTTACTCTTGAATTGCACTGGAAATGCCAATATTCACTAGAAAAATATCAAGAAGCGGGGGGCAAGTATGGAAATACTGCCACTAAAGTGAATTTATGAAAAATTCTACTCCTTGGTGGACTTGCCAGCTTAAGGGAAATAAGGGAAGAGCTGAAGGCTTGAATTCGTACTATGTTTTATATTGGAAGTATTTTTTCCTGTTCATCACTTCAGAGATTTACAGAATAGGCTGAAAGACGGCTTAAAAAAATTTTAATATCCTTCAAGTGTACAGGTTGAGAGACTTCTCGACTTCTCTCTTGCTTTCTGACTGAAAGTGAGAATAATTCTATGAAGGGCTCAAATGTCAGGATTGAGAAATACGGAAGGAGGGAGGAGAAGAGTGAGGGGAAAAAAGCAGCCAAATTTTTCTTCTATTTTCCTTTTCCAGGATTCAAAGTTATTGTCCTGTAAACATGTAGTAGCCCTTTAGAGTATGTCAGAGACCATGGAGAAGAAATATTATGAAGCAAATATCTGATATACAAATCAGCCAAGATGACATAAGAAAAAAAAAATCTCAAACATAAGGAAAATTCTCTAACATTTAGTATGACTACTTATCATTACTGTTATCCCCTTCCTCCATTTGTAGTTAAATGGTCTTAGTTCTAGGTATAAATGTGTTTAAAATTTCTGAAAAGAATTCTTATATACAGGTCCAGCCACTTATTTTAGCACTCCCTGGTTACAAACACCAGTAAATTCCAGAGTTTGGAACCAAAAACAAACAACACGGAATTACAGAAATTACTAGGGAAGAGCACAGGAACATTCTACTATATGCAGAGTTTTTAGCTTAGCAGTAATCTCCCCTAAACCTTCTCAAAAGGTTTGTGATGTACACAGGGTTTATTTCAGATATTTGTCTGACTTACAGTTCTGGAAGTATCAGATGAGAGGTAAACAGATTTAACTAATCAAGGTTACTTTAAATGGAACCCCACAGACAGACTGTATTCTCATTAAAGACATGCACACCATCACCTTTTCCCCCATGACTTGCATGAAGCACAGAATTTCTCAAACTGTGAAACTGAACTCTCTAGAGAAATGTGTTTTTCCAAGGGAAAGGCCAAAGCAGAAAAAAAATTAAAAGTTGTCCCCTTATTCCATGCACTCTTGGTGGTTTGTTGAGTTCCAATACAGAAGTGGAAGCCTTGCATTTAGCATTGGCTGGCAATGGCCAGCAAAAAGCTTTGTTTCTCTAGCTAGTCAAAAACAAAGAAAGAATCAAACAAAAAATATTTTGAAATTTGATTTTCTTGACAAATTGGCTCCTAGTTGAAGCTGTTCCTTTCCTTTTGCTGCCAGGTGGTTTTCCCTATGTTTTTCACAACAATGTGGCAAAGTTTGAGAAACCCTGAAGCAAAATTAGAAACCACATGTTCAGTGTAGCAAAAGCTGTTTCCAATTTTATATTCTAAACTACAGATACGTAGTCAGAAAATTAGTATTGCTGAAAGCTACTTAATTAAACACACTCTTGATTTTCATATACCAGGTAATTTAGGCTTACGTGCAATCCTTAGTCGAAAGAGGTGACTGGAACCGTGGCATTTTATTTCTTGGGACAGTATCTGATCTGAGCCACCTTGAATAATAATTGTAATCTCTTAAGTAAGCATCCTTATAAATAGAGGGATTGTCATTTAGAGAGCTGTCATTATTGCTACGCAGACAGTTATTGTACAAGCTATACTTGTGCCTACTTGTTAGTCTCAGTTTTTCTAAAAGCATTTGAGAATTACTGTCTCTAGTGAAGCCCAACTCCCAAAAAATTCTCAGAACTGTCTTTGCATGCAACTGGATGACAAGAAAGGAAAAACAACAGAAAAGAAACAACTATTTGTACCATGTAGAGAACACTGTGACATGGAGCCCAGCCAACTCTTCTGCTTCAGTCTGACAATCTATTCCAGAATGTTTAATTTTGTCACTTTGTAAGGCAAGCACTAGAATTTTGTGCAGTGCATCTAAATGTTTTGTCCAAGTAGGACAATAGTGCCCCAGATTAGAACTTGAGTATTAGAGTCCTATTTAGAAAACAAAGGTTTTAAAAGGCAGTGCTCCATGTGCCTTTTCAATCGGGTCCTCATCACGGCATCCAAGTAGACTGTCATGTCTATCAGGAAGCTGAATCAAGCAGGTAAGAGAAACAAGCATTTAAAAAAAAAATTAAAATTGTAGGAATTAAATATTTGAAGCAAAACATGGACTCTCTTTCCTATTTGAAGACGTGAACCAGATTCACACAAGCACAGGAAATAAAGAGCTGATCTTTGTCAAGTTAGAGTACCATAGTCTTTGTTACTGCAGAAGTAAACTACTTAGACATGATATGAACGTCAAAGTCATGCCAGTTTTGATGAGGCAATAATGTATCATTACAGTAATTAGAACAAAGACTATTTTTTTCACCCAACACTCAAAATAAGAATTTTAGGAGCAGCTGGTTTGTTGTGGTTTTGTATCACTGGAAAAAAATAATTTTTCAAGATGGTAAAGAAAATTCAATGTGATATAAATGAGGTAACAGGTGTACAATTACATTTTCTGTACTGCAAAGAATACATGTGTAGTAGAATTTATCTACTTAAATAATCTGATTTATCAACAAGGAAGCTAAACTTAGAAGACATGTACCACATTCACCATGAACCTCTAAGAAACAGTAGTCTGTGAGCTAGGTGATACCCAGAACCATCTGAGGTAGCATAATTTGTATCAAGCAGATTGGTTTGCTTCTGTTGGCTATTTTGAGCCAAACATTAACACTCCCACATGAGTAGCTTCTCTAAATAGCTACCAGTGAAAACAGAACGCCACGTTATCGGTTTTGTTTGTAGAATTGCTACTTCTGGTTTTATCTCCATGAAACTTGCAAAAAACTTTTGCAGCTTACAGTGTATGTCCTGTGGGCCTAAACTGTGAGGAAAGAAGAGCCAAAATACATCTTTTTCACCAAGTACAAAAGACTTGTCTCTCATGCATTTCTTCAGCCATACAGGCTCCACCTTGAACACAGTGTTTTAGTAATCTGAAGTCACAGAACATTCTCCTGAGAGTTAACCAGGTATACAGCCACATTCTCCATTCGGAGATTGACAAAACCTGGATGAGGGCGAAATGCCAGACTCAGCATCACTGAGAATGCCACAGCATGTTCAAAGTGATTTATTTTTTTAGATCACACTGAGTCAGAAGAAGCAAGAATGACAGAAAAAGAAGTAATTTCTAGGAACCTCAATGATTTCAAAGCAGATGACCTACACATTAAGCACAGTATAACTTCTGTCACAGGAAAACAAGTACTTGAGAGGACAAGAGACAAATGAAGTTCTACTAAAATACATTATCTGCAGGTCAGCAAGTGGGGAATGCTGCAGTGAAGAAAGAGCTTCTTCCACATGGGAAGCAGAGAGTGCAGATACAGCAGGCTCAATAATAGGTAGCTGTTATTTTTCATACAAACAAAAAAAAAAAAGGAAGAGATCCTGGATCAATCTAAAGTTTACATAATTTTCCCAAAAGACACTCATAATAAAGACTGCTTGGCATTGAAGTTTAATTTATTTGATAGACATTATGCAAGTACTAGTATGGGCATCAAGAGAGGAAAACTAATCTCCAGATGTGTCAGTTTCCTCACTTTTGTAAACAATAAACTGAGCCACACAAGCTACCAGTTATATGTTCGTTGACCACATTTTTTTAAATTTAGATGATTCCAGGTACATATTGTATTGCTAAGCCTCTGAAGGACTGCTAGTAGATTAATAAGCTGACAGCAAAAAATATTCAGACCATTTTAAACCAGTAATTCTATATATAGCTACTGAGTGACAGCAAAGTACACAGGTGAGTTTTACAGACTTAGGATTTTCAGCTTCAGTAAGTCCAAACATATGTGAGAAATCTGACAGCAACTGGACATCCAGTCAGAGCTGATCTTGCCAGTTTCTCAGATGGCTGCCTGGGCAGACACAGCCCATGACTTTTGGAAGACTAAACTAACCTGGGAAGAAAGGATGAAGTGATTTTAAGAAATCACAACAATTAATATAGCATCTGTTTTTCCTTTAAGTGCAATATGTCAAAGACTGGCAAAGCAGAGCTAGTAACATCAAAAGGGTAAACTTTTTCAGAAGCAGCTTCCGTCACACGAAGACCATCTATTCCAGCACGCATCACGTGTGGACTAGCAGACAGGCACGTGAAAGCCTTTCTTGCAGTGAAATTCTAGTATGTCAAGTCCAACAGGACATAACTGAATGACCAACACCACGGGGAACCTGGGCCCTTAGTAGGCTGCTAGAATGTCTGGAGACTGAGCTGATCAGGAGCTTTGCCAGCCCAATGAATATATATGACTCAGCAGACTTGAGCACCTAGACGCGTGCAATCTATAAGCTTGTATGAACCAAAAGTCTGATTAAGAAAGAAGAGGAAGATATGCAACAATATTCCCATGAAGATCTGGAGGAAGAGAAGGAGAATAACAACATGTCTGGAACACGCATCAGTTTCTATATCTGGAACATTTCACCAGTTTCAGACAAACTAACAGGTAGACAGATGTGTAGTACATACAGTACCTCCTAGTGCCTCTGCTGTAAATAGAAGAAAGCAGACACTTCTAGGACATAATTCACTTGATCTATTTTAGACTAAAAATAGGTAGACCATAAGTAGGTCATGCATTTATTTCCCTCTAGTTACTGAAAATTAAGTTCATAGTGATTTAGCAATAGTGTTATACAGTCTACACTGGGACAGATGAATCCCATCTTTTAGGTCTTAAATCTAAAATCCTTTCAACGAGGTAAAGTATTCTTTACAGTAGCTGTATTAGAAATCTTTTATATAAGAGTTTTAAGTGTTAGACTGCAAAAACAGTTATTGCCAGGTGGAAAGATTCTGTCACTCAGAATAAACCTTGATTAATCAAGGACTACTATATCTAATAAAAATATACAGACCTGTACATCTTCAGAAAGCACCATAAGAATTGCTACCTCAGATGGTATCAATAGATGAAGTTTCCAATTCTAAACGCTACTTGCCACTTTGGTCTCAAAAGATTAAGATGTGTGCTCACAGATTCCAATACATTAAGTACATTGACACCAGAGAAAATGACTTATTCTAGTATTTATGAGAAATACACATACTCCTTTTTCTATGTATGAAAATCATTACACAATATCAGTAGTGAGAGAACCAGGAACATTTTGATCCACAAAGAACTCAATTTCCTGAAAATTCAGGGGGGAAAAGAAAAAAAAAAAATTACACCAGCTCAAAACTGAAAAGTCTCTTGAAGTAACAATTCACAATAACTGGTGAAACCAACTGTGAGCTCACAAACACTCCCACCCATCCACTGCAAGAAAACACTTCACAAATGAGTGAGCTCACTAAACAAAAAGCATAGAAATTAAGAAAAATGCTGGCCTTATATTTAAAATTATGTACTTGCCACAATGTACAAAATATTAGTAGGAACCAACAAATAACAAGGAGATAAGGAACAAAGAAAATATGTAACAAAGCTGTAGTTGTGTCCCTGCACCCTGTTGCTCTACTCACATGGAATCATTTTGGGCCAGCTGGCCATTCTGTCGAGTGGCGTTTTCGCTCATGGAACGTTCTCTCTTCAGTCTTCCCACTGAGCGGACCTGTGTATGAAAGGGCAGAAAGAGGGAGACAAAAGACAGGGAATTCCAGGAGATGCTTAATAACTTGCATTGGAGATTTGTAAGTTAGATCTGCCCCCAGATACAAAGGCACGTTTTCGTGAGTTTCACAGTGATTAGGAGGAAAACAACTAATGACAGAATCTGATACCAGTACATGTAAAACCAAGGTCCAAACTTATTGCAATCTTGTTGCTACCTATCCATATGATCTGATGCCAAAAACATGAACAAACAGAATTTTGAATATGTAAGAAAGCAATACTATGTCTAATATTACTTCCTATGACCAGAGATAACTGTATTTCTACTGTATTTTATGAGTCTGTAGAATATGTAGCTTCGTAAATATTTTTCAGTTTTTAAGATATCAATTATACATCATCCACGTGGGTGCCTATGGTATACCATTCTTTGGAGCTGGTTTTCAGAGTTTTGTTAAGACTCACTAATTCTATGTGGTGTTATACCATCTGGCCTTGAATTCCAAAGGCTAACTATACACGTTAAAAGAATCTTAGTTTGTTTTCTCATAACCTGCAAATTAAAAAAATCTTGCAGCTTTCTCTTCAATCAAAAGGATTTTTCTGTTCAAAGTATTTTGAGTAGTTTTAATTATGACTTCATTTTTGTAAGTACTGCATAAGCTTACTAAACATGGCAACACCTAGTCACTTGTCAGTTAAATATGGAACTTCAAAGTCCTAATTAGAACTACCACAGTGCTTATAAAAATATTTTTATATTTTCCCAACTTATGTTAGCACCGCATAGATCTGCACCACAGTAGAGAAATCATTCGTCATTTCACTTTAGTAGAATGCTTCTCAACTAAGCAAAAAGCAAAATAAGTACTAGCCTCTTCATTTTGAGGTGTCTGCTGTGGAGGTTTTTCTAGGTCCAAAAAATCTAGCGGTCGATCACTAAGAGAAATAACACGGGGAGGAGTTTTCAATGCCAGTGGTTTGAATGGAGTAGACTGAAGAAGGTCAAGGTCTGGTGGTCTGGCAAATGGAATGTCTTCACTATTACCTGCAAGAACATCAGTTGTCAATAGAAAGCAAGCTGTTCTGAGGCCTGAGGGCTAATGCTAAAGTTCAAAAAGACGTCATATCAGTTACTTCCCCTGACTATGCCAAATAATTAAGTATACTTTCTTTAACAGGGCTTGTATGTTAAAAACTATGGTTAAAGCTCTCACAAAGACCACATTAATTAACACTTACTTGAGCAGTTTCCCCAAGAACAATGACCCTGAGTAATCCTGAACAACATCCACTGTAATTGCAAGTGAGGGCACTTTTAATCTGAAGACAGTCCTATTACAGATGTATTTGTTTAGACACACAGTGACCGGGGATGTGCAGATATCACTCTTTCAAAGCATAAAATATATGCATGTCACACATTTTGCAAATTGTAAGGCCTTCAGCAGTTTGAGGTCTGTCACTGTAAAGCGCATGACCATAAACACTAGAGAAATATTGATGAAGTCTGCCCAGTCAGACATATCCTTAACATAATTAGCATTCTGATACTAATCAAACACATTTTGCATGGCTAATATATAGTACATCCCCAAAACTTGTTATGGTTAATTTAGCTTATAGTTAATTAAGAAAAATCAGGTGTAAATCAATAAACACACTAAACAGTTTCTGAAGAAAAAAAATGTGAGATGAAAAGTCAGCAATTAAACTTTCTGGTCATAATTCATTCATTAACTGTCTCCACTACAAGCTACATCAAAACAATTCATGAAACATTTTCAGAGTTTAAGAAACTTCTTAAGTCAAAACTGATGAGCAATAACTGTTTGAAAACCAGAAAGCATTTTACAGATTTTTCTTTTAAAGGTATATCAATATATATTTTTGTGCATGTAGAAATTTGGGGAACCAATTTAAATTTTCACCGATTTTTCCTCTATTGAGATGCAAACATACCTGCCACTACAATCCTCTCCGGAACCTGCATAGTTACACTGGCATTTGTAAATCCTTCTGGGACGCCCTTCTCAAGGTCAGCATTTTGAGGAGCTACTTTGAGTTTTTCTGGGACCCTCATGCGCTGACTGATTCCTTCGGTGTATTCCATTTCATACTGAAGGCGATTAATTTCTGCCATCTCGGCAGCTGGAGACGGGAATGCAGCCCCACTCATCCTGGCAAAAGAAAACCAAAAGCTATAGCAGCAATACAGGAACTAGCATAAAGGAAACCACAGAAAGTGCGTAAAGGAAACTCTTTGTTCTGATTACTAGGCAAGTGTTAGATGATCCTAACTGAACAGACTTACTTAGAGAAACAAATTATACAATAATATTCATAGGAAATGTAGTCACAAGGGGCTGAGAGTTGAGGGCAATGACAGAAGAACAAAGTGATGCTGTAGGCAACCCTCAAAGCTGCACTGAGGATCCTGAAATTGAGCTGTGACAAAAACCCTCTAGAAATTCTGCATGTGATGTACTATTCCTGCACTGGCTGGAAGAAAAACAAACCAACCAATAAACCAACACCACCTCCCCCCCCGCCCACACACACAGGTAGGAAATCTATTCAGGATTGGTAAGAAATCTGAAATGCTGATCTGTATTTACACAGATCCAGTGCACCAGTATTTGAGAAAATGGATGAAGTCTTACGAAGCTGCATGTTGAAGTAGGGGAACAAAAGAGAGGGCTTGGCTTGGGCAGCAGCCTTCTGTTTGCTGTCAGTCACCCAGATCTCACTCCATCTTACAAGGATGAAGCTCCTTATCAACAGCCTGCCAAATCAGCTTGAAAACCTGGCGTATTCATAACCCATTCTCAAGCACAAGCAATTCTCTAAACTTCTCACATCTGAAATTTTCTTACTAATGCAGGAATTGCTGGGAGCTGTATTGAAGACAAAGACCAAGATAACTGGGGGTTTTGAGGTTAGGTTTAAGCTTGAGAGAAAAAGAAATCATAGAGTTGCACTTGGAGCTGAGCGGGAAAGGGGCTGCTGATGGAAACTGGGGGCTGGAAAGGGAACTCGGAGGGCTGAGAGAAGTTGTTCACCTGGGCAGTGGCTTAGAGGACCTTGTTGATGACTGAGATTATATTTAGGGGCTCGGTTGAGAAAGACACGTCTTGGAGCTGCAGTTAGAGTGGGGCTGGAAAGGGGGTCCCAGAGGAAACTGAGCTGCAAGAACACTCCATTGTGAGAAACTTTTAATCCAGGCAATGGCTGGGGGAGCTCATCAACAGCTCAGACCGAGATAACAGTTATTTTTAGGGTTAGGATTGAGAGAAATATATCCCTATTCATATATGTATACACACAATATGTAAATATAGTTATCCTGGCAAATTTGCCTATGGGAAGCATAGCTTACTCTAGCAAGAAATCTTTTAGGGGTATTGTGTGAAGCAGTTGCCCAAACGAAGTAAGCTATCCTGGCAAAACAGCAGGTTTTGCCACTAAAATTGCAACTACATTCTTTTACTATTTTTGGCAGCAAGGCCATGTCTGTTGCTATGTGTGTGCTTTCATAAGCTGAACACGCAGAACTTTGCAAACAAAATGCCTCAATGCAGACCATCTATGTGGCAGGTGAGACAGACCACAAGCCATTCTTCCCACCACCACACAGAAGAAATACTTTCCGTATTTATCAGTAAAACTTCAAACCAATAGTAACCTTCAAACAACAGGAAGAAGCACAGAGAAGAATCTGGATTGTGTAAGACTGTATTAAACACACACATTTAGTATATTCAAGATGTGATCCACTTGGCAATCCATCCTGGGATCCTCAGTGTTATTTTCAGGACTTCCTGTTACCACAGATCAAATGAAAGAATCTCATTCATCTCAAGAGTCTCAGTGCAGCACAGTAGGAGAACTGGGAGCCAGGAAAAAGGCAAGAAGGTCACTGTTCTATGTAAACTTAAAAAAAAAAGTTATCAAGGAAATACCTGAAGTGATGCAGATTTAATATATCTGTATTACCGTTTGCATGCATCAAGTGAAAGGAACTGGAACAACTCATTTAATTAGAAATAAATACTTGATAGAAGTTCAAGAGCTGCTTAAGCAGCTCTGTCACTTCAAAATTCTTAAGATTTCATTTTGGGTTTGTGGTTTTTTTTTTGTCCCTGCCCTTTGGTCTTGCAAGTTAGATTTGTCCCTCTTGCAAGACATTGTCTAGATCAGCCAGTGACATGAACAAAGTACACAGTCTTCTGACATTTCCACGTTCCAAAAGGCGCTTTTCATTTCAAAACATGGTCTATGATCAGTAAAGCAGTTCCAAATCGATAGGAGTAAAAATCATAATGTCAATAAAGAGACTGAATCTTAAGAAGAACTTAAAGTACCCCCAATATCTGCTGGCAGCAGCTTAAAGAATAGTTATTACTCACAAGACTTAATAAAAGGTGTTTCACTGTTTGTTCACTTTCTCATTTTGAAATACCTGTACGGCTCTAATTTTTGCAATCAAGTATCACTACACTGCAGCAGTGTTTACACCACAGCTTCCCTAAAGTTTGGCATTGCTTTTGTACATAAGTCTGCATGACAACTGCTTTCCAGCTGTAAAGTAAAACACACACAAAAAAGGACAGCATTAGAACAGTTGCTTTATAAACTATTTATAAACTAAATATCATTGTATGGGTTTAGCTGTATTTGCCAAAGACCTATTGATACAATACCTCAATATCTTCCTACTCTTGCCTACTTCTCATCTACTTTGTGTCTTTAAGAGTTGTATTTTCTGTCAAAGTGTTTTTTTTACCCCCTTTTTACAAGCAAAACAATAAACACATTGCAGCAACAGAAAACTTTTAAATATGTAGATGGAGCTCGTTCAGAAAAACCCCAACTATTTAAACAGAACAGAAATCAGTTATGTTTTCCGTAATTTTTTTTTTTTTTTTTTTAAAACACAAAGCATTTTACAGGAAACATTAATAATAAATCAGGGAAAAATAAGATGTTAAAATTGAAATTTACAGAACTAAGTAACTCTAAAGAGGCATGAGAATTGAAAAGAAGTCTGAAAACGATGAAACAATAAAAATACAATCACAAATACAGGATAAAGAAAGGACAGAGCAGCTGAAGCACACATGAGAATCAGCGGCATTCAACAAAAGAGAAAGGAAGGAGAAAATCCAGAGGAAGAGAGAGCAAGAGAAGTTATATACGGTGAATAACACAGGTTCAGAAAGACATAGGGGTACCTCATTCCTCCTCTCAAACAGGAACAGCAACACAAGAGAGGGGGATGAAGCAATAAGTGTGAACCTGAGGGATGACTTTTTGTCAGCAATCATCAGACTTTGGCCATACGTGTGCTGCAACCGGGAACGTTATGCACAGCGCGGATGTCCCTGTTAATCTGAGATGTACGAATACTGGTAACAGTACAGCTGTGCCAGCCCTGAGATGGGAGCAGGTTTTACAGCCTGCATCACACTAATTGTAACTTCTCCAGCTACAGTACTCTTTGTTCCTGATGTGGCTACTTTACAGCTAGCCCAAAACTGTCAGGACAAACATCACAGAGGCACGCAGGACCAGACGCTATGAAATAGCAAAGCGCTACCGGAACAACTTGAGAGAAAGGAGAGGTAGGTGCAGGCTAAACGCTGAAAGCCGTTCTGCACAGTACAGCTACACGCCTTGAGCTCTTAAAATACACTACTGCCTCTCTCCTTCGCACAAGGATGACATGAACAAAAAAATGTCTATTATACGTGAAGAAGGCTATGTGATCACAAAACACTACAGGCCACATTCTTTCAAGTTTGTTTTACTCCAGCTGGAAGTTTTAACGCAAAATGGTTTGTTTTGTTGTTGTTGGTTTTTTTTGTTTGTTTTTTTTTTTGACTTACTTAAAAACAAAAACCAGTGATTACAAGAGAATAACTNGGGAACAGGGCTGAGAGGAGACGCGGTGGGGGCGGAGGGGGGGCTCAGGCTGAGGGGACGGATGGCTGTGAGGGCGGGGGTGGACGGGCTCGCGCCCCGCGGCCAGGCTAACACCTCCCCGCCCCGGGACAACCTGGAGACGCTGCCG
>VXBL01005313.1:1485454-1715849 GCA_013400195.1 Aramus guarauna | reverse complement strand
CGCTCCTCAGGTAAGACGCACAAACCGGCCCGCTTGTCCCCATCGGGCTCCCGTAAGGGCTGCCGGACCGGAGACCGCGTGTCACGTGACTGAAAGAGGGCGGAAGCGGCTCTCGGTGGTGTCTCACGTGCGAGGGAACCGGAGGGCATCCATTTTTAGTGAGGGAAGGCAGGCACCGCGCAGGCGCGCTGGGAGGTGTGCGTAGTTCGCGGCGCAAAGTCACCCGCGGGGCCCTGCTGTGGGAGCGGGGCCGGGCGGGGCGTTTGCGGCCAGCTGCGGGCCCGGCTTCCAGCCGAGCGCGGAGAGCGGCGGTTAGCGGCACAGGTCTCTGCCCGGAGGCTGCTGGGCTTGGCCATGAAGTCTCTCTGCTCCCTGTCGCGTTAGCGTCGTGCTGCCCTGGAGCTACTGTACCTCCACGGTACCCGGTGGTGCCGGCGAGGAAGAAGCTTTGGGCAGCAGCTCACCGCAAAGTGAGCCGGGACCGTCTGCCCCTTCCCTGCCCCGGCCCCGCGGCCCGTCGGTGCCCGCAGCTCGCTCCGGCCGGAACGGCCCTTGAAGCCGTGCGTCTCCTCAGGTGTGGAGCGCTCACGCTCTCTGCTTACGGCTTTGTACTGTGGGGGATTAACGTCCTGTTGCAATGCGGCAAGGTGAAGCTCTGATTATGTGTTACCTGGGTGGAGAATCGGGCTCTGTGTGTGATGAACCTGCTGCACCACGCTCACGGGCAAGGGCAAAGGCCAGTCACTTCAGGGCATGTTTTCTGAAAAACAGGTAGTGGCCTAGCTGCTACGCAACAGCAACCACACACACGTCAGAAAACCCAGCTGCTAGTGAAGCGTCACAGCTGGTAAACTTCACAAGGGCTGTCCTGCTAAACGGCATCTTTTCAATGCCAATCACCACCCTATTAGCATGACACAAAATTTGTCACCAAATGTGGTTGACACAGCCATCCCTTTCCTGTCCCGCCTAAGCGCGGCTTGCGCATCGAGTCTGACTGGCAAAGCACCATCTCCTTATGGCAGTAAAACACTTCCAAGGGCCCCATTACGTGACCCATCCTGAAACTGGCTCTCACAGCACAGGCTGCCTAAGAGCAGCAGTTTCCTATCACTTTTCCAATTCCATACAGAAAGCTAAAATCAAAAATGCTATTATACATATCAGATAATTTTTTAAAGAGATGACAGTAGCCTCTGAACTTTCCCTGTATTTTGATTTATGGTCACAATAAGGTTTTGGAGGTCAAAAGGAGTAGCAACGCCAGAAATACTGAAGTGTGTATTGATCCAAGGCCCGCAACTTGCTAATTTGGTTCTTTAAAAATACCAACAGCACTGCTTTACACAGGCAAGTGGTCTGAAATATGATCTCTTACTAGATAAAAATAAAAGTTGTATAACATTGAGAAGTATACGTTATTTGATCTCAAAAACGAGTTGCAGCAGGCTGTACCCTCATCCCTTTTGGGATGCTCTTTCCATTTTTTCATTGTACAGAAGTCCTAGCACAAATAATTTTCTTTGACAGTTTTCAGATCTTGCTGTAGATATCCTTGATTTTCTCATTCAGCAATTTAAAAGGCCGTCCTTAAGAATGTTGCATACAACACTGTTCTATCAGTTTTATGTTCAGATATGTCTTCCTTATTTTCACACTGAAATCTTGATGATGATTTTAGGTATGTCCTTTTGTTCCTGCTGCATGCAATCTGCTTGCCTGTCTGTGTGCACTTAACAGAATACCTCTGGGTACTGTCTTCTGACTGAGGAAACACTGCAAGTCCTACTCTTTGTTTAGTTTTTACAGGTTTTAGCTTCCTTGGTGGCCATTCCTTTCCTTTCTTGAACCTGGAGTGACAGTGGTTCCCTAGGCAAGTTGTGAGTGTTTATCAGCAAGCTGCAAGAGTAGCTTCCTTCCACAGAGGAAGACAACCCCAGCCTAGGCAGGGCAGTGATCTCTCCAACAAAGGCACAGTCCCACCATACCGGGCACAGCAACAGGGAGTGGGGCTGGTGACTGTAAAAGGTTCTTTGCGTGTCCAGCAACTGTCAGCCAAAAGCAAAGGTGACAAGTCTGATCCCAGGTCAAAAACAAGTGAAGAAGTTGGGAGCAGCGAGGGAGAGGGCTGGGCACAAGCCTACCTACAGCAGAGCTCAGGCAAGGTCTGGGGTGGAGCTGGGATGCAGTGCCTGGACCTGTGCACTGAGGGTGCGAGCTGGCCAGGGCACTCCGGGGCTGCTGGCGTGCGTGGGGCCCCATCAGCCAGCCACCTTCATCATCCCAGTTTTTCCTCAGCGCCATCACAACCCTTTCTCTCGTACTATGTCTTGTCAACAGCAACTTGCCACCCACCTGTGCTTCATGCATATGAATCCAGCAGAAAATACGAATGAACGCAGTAGAAGAGAAGAATGTGGCCGAGTTGTTCCAGATCGAAACCACTGTCTGTCACCAGCCCTTTGCAGTATCCTATGTCGAAATATGCCTAGGAAGAAAGATAGCATGCAGACGTCCAGCTTGGGTATCTACACTGAAGTGCTAGACTTCTAGTGTAGTCCAAGGAGAAAGCAAGTGTCTTTTTGAGGGCAAACTCCACATACCATCTTTTAATCAGATGACACTATTTTTTAAATTATTTTTCTTTGTAAATAATATTATGCATAGTAGTAGAAAAGATCATTAGAACTGGGAAGAACAAAAAAAAAAACAAACAACCCCAACAAAGTTAAATGGGTCTTATTTAGTCAAAATACTTTTATTTGGCTATATTTACCAGAAGGTTTGCTTTCCTCCTTTCTTCTCCCCCTCCCCTCCCCCATTGTTTTGCTCATTATTTCAGATTTCTCATGCTTCCATTCTTTCAGTACAATATATTAACACCTTGCACCTCTTCAGCATTTTCCAGTTAAGGCTCTCAAAGCATTTACAGACATGAGTTAACTAATCTTCACAACAATCATTAGCAGTAGGGAAGTAAAATTACCTGCATCTGCAGAGAGAAGATCAACTTTTTTCCTTTTTTTAATTTTTTTATTTTTAGTGTCCAGCTTGTATTATGCTGGGCATGATGAACATGTGTGTCCCTGCAGTTGTGCTTCATGCTTTTGAAAGAAAGACTGAGTTTGAACACTCACAATCTAAAGCTATTTATGAAATCTTTCTTTAGTAACTTGTTGAAGGCCACACAATAAGCAAGCAGCAGAATCCAAAACTGGGAACAAGGCATAACTTCCAGTTATGTGCTATACTATGAGACATAGCTCTTTGTAACTTACCTCTGGACTTTAAAACCACAACCCATTCCCTTCTCCTTACACATTATCCTCTACTGACCATTTCCAGCAGACTTCAGCCTCAGGTACTGAAATTCTGCATTTTACTAGCAAGTTTTACATGAGGGTCCCCACAGTCACCAATTGTATACAGCATACAATGCTTTTGGGTGACTGTAATGAGCCTTAATGGACAAATACCAACAACCCAAAACCTAACAAGCAATGGGTATGCATTTTATCTTTGAGTATTTAAAGCAAACTTCAGAGTTTATGGAAAAATCTAATGTGTGATTGTTTGAAAGAAAACACCCCCATCCCCAAACCTGGTTCCAATGGAAGACTAAGTATTAACTTGACATTAACATCTTCTTATCAGTAGTGCATCTGCATAGAGTTTCTTCATAAAAACCTGCAAATTCACAATTACACTTTGCAAATGGAAGTACTGTGACTGTTGAGCAAACAATAATTTTAAAATACGCATTCAGTTCATGTAAATGGTGTCTTCACGTTAGCTCCATCAGAAGATACTGGCATGAAACACAGATGAAACTTTTTCTTAGTTAGGTTAACACTGAAAATTCAAACAGTCAGACAAACACAATGCAAGTATTTTAACAGAAACAATATAAAATTTCACTGGCTTAAAAAAAAGATCTAAATGATAAATCTTGGTTATTTCAATGAATTGCTCGACCCTACATTTAAAATGATGCATTTACAGAACTATTCAGATGAATTAGGCTTCTTCTATAATACTAAATACTGGAATTCTGATAGATTGTGCAAGTATTAAAAATATTAACATTTTAAATGTTAACATTACAATTTTAAATAGCCTTGCAAGTGCAATGTTATAAATATAAAAAAACTCAGAGCTACAATTTTATATAAGTTATATGAGTAAATGAAAGTGCTTTTCAAGTATTTAATTTAGTTGGATTCTCTTGTATAAGTCAGTGCTCAGATGGTACAATTTAAATATCAGTCTTTTTTTTGAAAATTTGGATGCATGCATTTAACTGGATGGAGTAAATGGTTTTATTTGCGGAAATCTGTGATAAATACTTAAATACAGAATATAACTTGTGATAAATATTTAAATATGGAATATTATCAAATGTGAATATTATTATTTTGTTATTTATTAAAAATAAACCAGAAAGAGATCACATCCTGATGGGTGTGTGATAACCTGATAATGCCTTGGGACCCCTTGAGCCATACAGTAATTGCTAATTCCACCAAAATCACAAATTATGATATGCTGAATAGTTGTTCTGTAGAGACAAAAGCATGTGATCGTCACAAAGGCCCAATACTGTCAACTTTTGAAGAATTTAAAAGATCTCATGATCTGTGTCAAAAGAGTGGAATCTAATGAAAACTTTCCAACACTTTCACTTAGTCAGCCCTTAGCCGTAGTCACTTTGGAGAGCACAGCTCGTGCGTGTCACCACTCTCCTGTCTGCCCAGCGCACGGTGTAGCTCCCTTTCCGGCTAGTGAGAACCATTATTGTTACAGTGATAGAAAAAAGATTGTACTCCTGTTTGCCAGCCAGAGGAAGGGTGAGGTAAGTGGGGAGATACTTGTTTATTAGACACGAAAAACAAAACAAAACAACCCTAAATGAATCAATATATATTTAAAAGTGCACTGAAAATATTTCCTATCTCTCATAAGTGCCAGATTTTCATCTTAAATTATATCCACCTTGAACACTGAACTTATGTAAGCTGATACTAGAGCATTTCGTTTGTCTTGCAGGTTGAAAAGCACGTGACACAAAGGCAGCATTAACATCTTTCTTTAAAGATCTGGCAATGCCATAGTTTTATCATGAAGATGCAGCTTAGAAATGACACAGTTCAGGAGAAGCCCCTGCAGACTGCCATTACCAGCTTTCTCCAACAAAGTGCTTTGTCATTTGCCAAAGACAGAAGTCAAACTGTTGCCCTACCTCACCACAGTGCTGCAATGGCAATTTATAGTTGGACTTTAATAAATTATAGCTCTTCAGAGTTAGGCAATTCTTTGCAATAAAAGCAGAGTTTCATGTTCCATCAAGAGCGGCCACTGTTTAGACTGGTCTCTTCATGCAGACCTGACAACGGCTGATGATATCTTCTAGTTCTCCTGCTTTCAGAGTCTGTGACAGAGGTTTCCTAAAAGAAAGAAAACATTTACTCTTTTTTCTTTAAAAAACAGGGAGAGATTATGAAACTTTGGTTATGGGATTATTGACAACCACATTGAAATCCTGGCTCACTTAAGGCATCTTTGTGCTACAGAACGACCCTAAACCTAACAAAGGGGGATGTCTAACCTCAGGGGAATCACATGCTATGCAGGCAATTATTGTCTCCTTGGGCATTTGCAGCATGGATGCAATGCGTATGGATGCAGGGAAGTACAGTTTACCTGAACATTCTTCTTGGATTTAAGGATGCCAACCAGAAGCTGTAGGAATTTGTGTAGTAGTTGCATGTCCCCCTGCCATGGCACTCTATGAACGGGATGGCTCGAAATTCTTCCAAACAAGATCCAGGAGATGCCAATGCTTGGCCAGAAGCTTCTGAGCCGGCACTCGTATACTGTAACCACCAATACATTTTTTTATGAGAACTTGTCCATCAGCTTTTAGTAAACTGCAGGGGAAAAAACCCAACCCCTTTCTAAAACATACCATATGTTCTGTGGTGTATTTTGGACAAAACAAAATGAACACAGATTAGTTTTATCACACTTATAATGAAGCACAGAACCTTATGAAAATTCAAGCACAGTTATGGCATTTCTTATGTCCCTGCAGAAGCCTTTTTCTTCTCCATGAAAAGGCATGAAACTGTAACCAGTACAAAGACTAGAAAGTAGCTGGCTTCTGTCCAGTTGAGGACTACAGCAACTGAATTACTAATAAGCCAAATCCCCTATTTTGTGTGTGTTCAGGTTTTTGTTACATTGATTGCTTCTCCAAACACAAAAAGCAAAGGCAGCATTTTCCTTCTCTGATGTTGGTAAATGCTTGTAGAAATAGCTCTAAAATAATTTATGACAGTAGAAAATTGGCTAGAAAATACCATTTAAATTTGCTGATGTTGGAAACAAGCAAATGATTTTAACCAGATGCTGCAAAATTTCCCTCATTGTTTTCCAAGATTAGTATTAGTATTACTACTTAGGGCCAAATCCCAGGACAGAAAATAAATTTCACACTAGACCTAAAAGGACTTTATGTCATGCAAAAAAGAAGGAGTTTTAATTCTGTCTTTTACCCTCATTTGCTGGCATCCCTATGACATCCCACAGGTATGGATAACAAAGATGAAGCGCTATATCCCCTAGTATAGATACACCCTCATTCCCATAATCAGTTCTCACTTTGTAGGCACATTATGAACTTTCTTCACTCGTATCTCATTGTACCATCAAAATTGCTGAGGCAATCTTTTGTAGACAGTGTACTGTGTTTGTTTTGATTTTAGCTTTCTGTGGATTTCAGCCTCAGGATCTGATTTATAAAAGAACTGCCTAGCATGGAATTGGGTCAGTTATTTCTGTGTATTTGTGTTCAGGACCAGTTTAACCACTCCACTCCCTAAACCTGTTTCCTAGATCTTAGCACGACACATGAAAATGAGAGCATGCAGTAATTTTTGTCAGGCTACAATACTATGGTTCTCTTTTTATCTTTTCCCCTTTTCCTCCTGCCAACTATTTTTGAGGACAGATCAAAATAGTTGTTCCTATGCTTCTGGCATTCAATAAGAGTTAATAAAATTATCATCTACTTCTTGGGAAAGGGAAAAAAAAAAAGAGAATGTAACAATTATTAAGAACCAAATGAGCTATGAGCAGATAAAAACACCAATGAAAGTAAGGGCACATAAAATTAAGAATTCAAGTCTTTATATCCTTACCATAACAAAAGAAAAACCCTTCCAGAGAGATATCCAGCCTTCTGGACATTCAGGAACTACAGTTGTTTGGCTGTGAACTGCTATTACCATTGCTGCTCCTTCACAGACAACACACCTGTAAGAAGAAATGCACATATATTCAATGCAGATATGAGGGAAAACGTGTGAGCAGACAAAAATTGTCTCTTCTAGCATAGTAGCTATCTGATGGCAGGGCATACTATAAGTGTTACAAGTTTTCGCTGTTTAATGAGGAGATAAGTAAATTGAAGGTAACCCAAATAACTTGCTTTGTAATCTCTACTAGTAATACCAGAGAAAAATTGCTTATAAGATGGGAATTAGTCCCAGAACATTTGAGCTTCCTAATTTTGCCTTTACTGAAGTAACAAACTAGATTTTACCTTCTTCATGTGCTCACTACTTTATGTTATGGTTTAGATCAAAGTTCTGTACCTTCATTTTCTAAGATTAGAAAAAGTAAACTTTATTTCCTAACTGAAGAAACTATGAAGCTGAGCTACTAGACTGCAACAAGTGAGTAGGGCAGGCTAGAAGACAGAGTGCAAAGCTTGCTTTCTCATCTTTGATTTTGTTATTCTTCGTATTTCATGCTTTTAGAGCTTTTCCTGTTAAGATGCTCTTCATCATTCTAAGCTGTTCTAAACCAACTAGAAAGGGCCACATGTACACAAGGGTGTTTCACAGCAGAGAACCTTCAGCCCCAATTTACAATGTTCTTCACCACCTACAGTAAATGTATCACACATAATTGAAAGCAGAATTTGATTCTGTATTCCAAATAATGAAGCTGTCTTTATTTCATTTTAGTCTGCCTCCAATATACTACTCTACAACCATTTTTGTTTTTGGTTTTTTTTTTAAATATCACTGCAATCAGTAGGATTGCATACCATCTTCTTATGCCAGCTATGCAGATTAAGCCCTGTGGTGGGACCCGAGCTTTAATCTAACTTTTCCTAGAGTATCACTGAATATCTGACATTCAGGTGAGTAATCAAAAATCAGGTGGTTAAAAAGAGTGCTTGTACTGGCTAAGATGGGCAGGTCTTTACCTAAGATTTGCCATTCAAAACAATGTATGGTGTCTTTGTGGTTTCAGGCCAGAAGAACTAAAATTCTTATACTCTTACCTGCTTATATGGGGCTCTAGGGCCCTGCCAGAAATCGGTGCCATGTCTACTGGCATTACTGCTGCAGTTGACAGCCAGTATGAATAGTCATTGCGAGAAGCAAAACTACAAACATCATTAGTGTTACAGAATAAGAATGGCATGGTGGTAAATCTCTGCAAGCAGCTACCAGCTGTTCCTAAAAGACAAAGGAGAGGTTTGTGACAGGTAAGAGCTTAATTTAGTGCAGCAAACAGAAGAGACACACGATGGTATCCAATTCACTCTAGTGAGAACTAAACCAGTTGGTAACTACAAAGAGAGAAGTGTCTGTACAGTGGAATTATCCAAAAGCAAAATGCTTACGGTATATGTAAAACATGTATATAAAAACTAAGGGCTAAGAACACAACCTGTTAGAATAATATCATCTTGAATGGTATCAGTCCTTGACATAGTGGCAGGATTCAGCTGCTTAAACAAAAGATTCTGGTGCCATTTTTGACACCCTAAAGCATCCCATTTTGTCTCCAAAAAGCAAGATTCTCATCCTCTGTTGTTACTGTCAGCCCTGTGCAGATGTTGTGAATGTTTATACTAGACATCTATCTATAAGTAACTGAATTCCTCCTCAAAAATATCTAGGGATACTAAAAAGGGAATACAGGAGTGCAGGAGAAAAATGTGTCTTTCAAGCCACGATTCCTGAATTGACTCAAGAGCAGCAGACCACTCTGGAGACTGATGGTTGAAACCAGCGTTCACCTTGGACACTTACTATGAGTTTGGTTTCATGACAACTTAGCGTTACTGCAAAGAAAATGATCTGAAAAATTTAGCAATACAGTACCAAGATCTTGTCCATGTGCTCGTTCATTTCCTTGTACGAAAAGCAGCGAATAGCCAACATAGATCTGTGATGTCCCATGTGGGCATGAAGGAATCTTTGTTGATTGACTATGCCGGGTAAAGATAAAACCTCTTCTGGTTGGACCAGCAGTAATAGTACCTGGTAATCCAGGTAATCCCTGTAGACCTGGAAAGCCAATCAGTCCAGGTCTTCCTGTGGAGGGGAAAGAAATGTGACTGCAAATATTATAATTTTGTTTGAATTTTTACTTCATTTAAGTTCATGGAACCACTTGAAAACTAACAAAAAAATTATCAATAAGGACATACAACTTGAAAATTGGTACTATTTGTTGCTAGATGTATTAACTCCTTCAGACCTAGCTCAGGTAGCTTTATATTGCATAGTTTCATGGAATAGTGAGGTATTTTAAAGATCCGTGGCCATCTTTACCAAAAAGGTTGTAAAGTAAAAACATTTTATGGTGACTAAATAAAAATATTTAGTTCTATTTTGATGTCATATAAAGTACACTGATACCTAAGGATTTCAAGTGGATAAATAAATGTTATTAATACCAGAGAAGCACCATCAAGGCATATTTTTGTAAATTATTATTTCAGTTGTGAACATGCATCTGTTAAAAGCTAAGAATGCACTTACATGTGCTCATGACCCTAAAGCTACTGCAATTGTTACAGAATCTCAATACATGCAAGAGGAAGGATTTACAGAAATCAGGAATACAGTTTCTCTGTCAGTTCAGTAGTAGCAGTCAGAGATGTCTGCTTCCCTGTACCTCTTTGTCCTGGAAATCCCCTGTCTCCTTTTGGACCAGGCAGTCCTGGTTTACCTGGATGACCAAAACTTCCTTGTAGACCTTTTACTCCTTTAGGTCCTAAATTGTAATCAAGAAAACAAACAAACAAACCCCAACCAAACAGAATCATATAGCAGTAGTTATTCTAGATTTTAACAACTGTTAATGAATGAAGTTAAAGTTCCCATGTAAATGTAGCTGTGTTAGAATAAAAACACCACTGAGAATTTACTAAGTTTTGAGACTGTCTGTAGTGCTACTGTCACCATATTTCTTGTCAGGAAGAATACAAGGAAATATTGAATATATTGCAGAAAAATATTATTCTCATAAGAAATGTTTACAGAAACCAAAGCAAATAGCTGTTTCTTTTAGCATGTGTCATACAATAGAAATGTTTCAAAAATATAGTAACAGGCCATAATCTTCTTGGTCACTGTAATTCTATAAATAATGCAGCTCCTTTGTAAAACAACTTTAAGGAAAGTTGCAAAGAGCTATTTTTAAATACAGAGAGGTATTTTTAAAGACATGTCAATTTTCCATGCAGAAGCATGTTTTCCCACCAAACCAAAATGTTCCACTAAGCAGCACACACAAACACGTACAGAGATAAAAACATAAACCACCTTGTAGTCCAGGAATCCCTTGAATTCCTTGATCACCTGGTGTTCCTGGGATTCCTGGCAGTCCAGGAGGACCCTTGCTTCCTGGGACAGAGAATATTTTCCCAGGGAGTCCAGGTGGCCCTAGCAGCACAAATATAATGAAAAGCTATTGCTTTATATTAAAAGAAAGCAAAGAAACTACAAAACAAAACAAACAAATCAACCTAAGTCAGCTGGTATTAGACTGAGAAGGGTTGGTTACCACGCTGGCCCTTTGGTCCCCTTGGCCCTTCTGCACCCTGTGGTCCAGGGGGTCCTTGATTACCCTTTTCTCCTAAAAAAGAAGATTGGAGATACATCTGTCTGGTTCAAAATGTCAAAACAAATGTCAAAAGTTTCAGAGGCTTATTTAAGAATCTTGCATGATCCATGCAACGCTCCCAAAGAGTCACAGCCTGTAGACTCATTTAAAATGTGAGTGTGGACTTCTACATCTCTGGTATTACTGTATAATTTATAGGCAGTCAGTTTGTAAGATGACGTTTCCATGCCTATCTTCATATAATGGCTGGTCCCATAAACCTAGCTTAAAATCTCAACTTTAGACTATGTCCTTTTTATCTTAGGTGGTTTTGTCACTGAGTTTGCAGGTCAAGTGCTGCCTTCAATGACACTGTGCAGTTCAACTCCCTTTAAACCCTACTGTCAGTTATACTGATTGCTGTTCAGAGGGTTGTACAGTTTTTCAAGTTGTTGAAACTTAATAAGCAATTCTTTTCACTATGCATAATATGAGTTTACATCCAGATTACTCTCCACAGCTCTGCTGGAAAAAAAAAATAATTAAAATGTATTTTTAATCATCAAGTCAGGAGATTTGACCGACTGTGCCATGAAATGAGAGCTTTTTGCTGAAGAAAGTATAATTACTGTCTGTACGGCAACTTTTCAAATTAGAACAAGTTTAAAATATACAATAATTAGCACGAAACACAAACCAGTAGGTTAAACAGGTAATGACAATTTCGTGTCACTGTAAATCATATAAATGAAAAATGAGAATATTGGAGTAATGCAGACCTATATCAGATTTAAATCACTAGAAAAATGTCTACATTAACAGGACTTTTAGCCAGCTACTGATCCAACTAACCCTCAGGAATATGAGATTGTTGAAACCAATACATTTAACAGTATCTCTGTGGATAAACTGGTGAATTAGATTGTAAGTGGGGCTGTTCTTAGGGCAAACAGAGGACCCGGTGCTCTGTCTTGCAATTATGATTAAATGCTCGCATCCTACAGCTAAGAGGTTGCCAAAAAGTCTCATCTTCTAACAGTGGTGTGGCAGACTCAGTCCCAAAGTCCTTACACGTTAATAGTCACTAAGGACAAACTTGTTTTGAATTTGCCTGGAATGGAGGCCATTGAAGTTTCAGCCCCTTCCTCACTTTAACGTCAGTTTTGACATATCCATAGCATCTAACTCAACAAAAACACTCTCTTAGTAAACTCTTTAATTTATAGCTGACCTACACCCTGCTCTTGATGGAAAAACCTCGTGTCTCTAGGACCAGACTTGGTACTATTACACACATACTATTATAACAAACATGTAAATTATTGTATTCGGCACACAGAAGTGTACGTATTAAATCTATGAATACCTTTTACACCTGGGAATCCAAGAAATCCAGGGTCCCCTCTAGCACCAGGATAACCTGATCGACCTTCTATTCCCTGCAAATCAGATAACACCAATAATAAACAAGAAGCAGTATCTGCATGCTATAAAGTACATTATCTTTTTTGTTCAGAATATTTAAAGCATTATGTTCAAAGAATATGCTACAACTAGAATTATCTGCTCCATTTGTAAGCATGTTAGAAATAGTCACATAATTGTTAACATTATTCTGTAATACCGAACGGCCAAGGAAATGATATGCCAGAAAGTCACAATAATTTCTTTTTGGTCCACGTAAGTCCATGAAAACTGCTTTCCATATCCATTTTAATATCTTCCTTCTATTACAAGTTTTTTTTGGGAGGATGTGGGGTTTTTGTTTTGGTTTAACTTGTCCTGAGTGTTATTTTCATGGTAAGAGCAAAATCAACAATAGAGTAAGAAACAAGCAATATTCCTTTCACTGACTTTTGGACCAGGAGGCCCGGTGTCGCCAGCTGGGCCTGTTGGCCCTGGTATGCCATCTGCCCCTCTAACACCTTTGCTTCCTTTCATGCTGAGAGTGGGAAGACCAGGAGGCCCTGGAAAACCAGGAGCACCTGCACAGAAACATCAGAGTAAGTAAAGACTACTGCCAACAGCATTTCACATACATTACATACAATGTAGTACAACGTTCAACAACTCTGTAACGGTACTCATGTTTGCCACCTCAGTGATTCCCAAGGAAATATGCTCATTTTTAAAAAAATCAACTCATTTTTCCAGCCTGCTAATTTAATCTGAGATCAGAGCTGAGTTCTTGCAGTACTCTGTAGCACCACAGTTTTTTGAATATCCTCCAGTTGTAGTTACACCTGTTATCTCAAGTCTTTTTTAAAGCTGGATCTCAGCTGCCCTAGCGACTGCATGGGAAGAAAGCAAAATAATGCAATCCAGTGGACCGCAAAGCTTAGCATTATTTTAATCTACATCATACTGCACAGACCATCACGGTGTTTGCAATGGTAACATTGCATTAACTGGTAAAGAAACTACCTGTTTAATTCTAAGATCTCTTGGGGGAAGACCCCTTTCAACCTTCCGTTCTGGACAGGCTGAATTCTGCTTTCAATTATCAGTATATCATTTCAGATAAATAAGAAGTTATAACAACACACCTGGTCTTCCATCTGCACCAGCAACACCTCTGTTCCCTTTTGGGCCAGTAATTGCCACGCCTGTTGCGCCTTGAAATCCAGGTAACCCCACTAAGCCAGGAGGTCCAACGGGTCCTTGATCACCCTGATGACCTTTCATACCTGCTGGCCCAGGAAAACCAGGCAGTCCCATGTTCCCTTTGATTCCTGCAAAGTGTACGTATTACATATGGGGAGAACTGTCAAGATGGTAAGATGATGTGACTACACAGAATACGTGCATTTACTACACCACAAAGGTGGAATTCAGCCTTTTAGTATGGAGAAGTCCCCAAAGCCCCCTTGCTACTGTAATGCAAAATAGTTGTGAGAAGATAGGCCTTACTGCAAGGTAGTGTACACACCACTCTTTTTTCTTTTTAAAGTTTTTTTTAAAAAACTTCATTTCAGAGATTGCTCATACAATGGAATAAGTTTGAGAGGAGGGTAGAAAGACCAGAGCAGAGAGTATTTCTTGATGCACGAGTACAAGAAGTGCTTCTTTGAACATCAGAAATGGCCAATTCTTTTAAACTAAATTCCAGCTAAAAGCATCAAATAAGAACAATTAAAAAAAGAGACTACTTGAAAAGGGTATTCTTCTAAGGTTGATCTTAGGATGCATGATCTGTATATGGAGGGCATGAAGAGAGTTTTTTGTTTTGTTTTGGTTTTTTTTTAAGTAAAAAAAGTCATTGTATTTCTACCAGTACTATAAATACAATGCAAATGGGAAGTCCTCTCAATTGTTCATCAGTATAAAAAGGGAGATGAAGAAAATTGAAATGCAATCACTGTAGCTTGCTTAGAGTATGCTTAGTCTTCAGCAGCAGCATCTGCTTTTATTAGAACATACTCTGTTAATCAAATTATGTACCAAAATAGAATTTCCAAAGCTCTAGACTGTGCCTATTGCCTTCACAGAACCAGAGAAGTTAGCTTCTTCATTTCCCCTTTTACAATAGTTTTAACTTTAGAAGCAAGACCTTTTGACATTTAATATATAGCACCAAATCATTGATCAAAAGCACAGAATCACTCTTGATTTCCTCTGACACTCTATGTGCCATCTCAAGTACCCAAAAGCAGGAGGCAATTTAAAGATGAAGATGACCATTCTGGTACTTAAAAATTAAGCTTTTGCTTTCTGAAAAAGACAACTCACCTCTACGACCAGGAATACCTTGAAGGCCAGGGATTCCTCTCCCTGGTGGTCCTATAAAATATTAGGTCATGTTATACTCAGAGTCCTGAATAATTGTTAGAAAACATCATAGTTGTCTAGTATTTAATAAATTTCTTCAGAATTCACTGAATCAAAATGTAGATTTTAGTTATATATAAAATACACTTTATTGGTTATTTCAATTTCTTCTATCCAGAAATAAAAATTAAATTTTTAAGTTTTTCTTTATAGTAGGAACTCTTATTGATCAATCATATTTGAGGTACATTCTACAATAATAAGCTTTGTCTTTTTTCAGAGGAAAAAAAACACAGAAGAAAAATCTTCATTTAAGTTAGATACTAAGAAAAATAAAAGAAGAAATGTAAATACCTAAACAGAAAATATGTTAACAGTGATTACTTCAAACTTCCTATGACAGACTTACTAAATACTATGAATGCCTTCTTGGTATTCTCTTTACACTAATATGCAAAGAAACATTTTCACTGTAAAATATGGAAACACTTTCTGTCAGAATTCAGTGGACGACTAAATCTATCTGTGGACCTTGATGACATCAGAAGTGACATTTAAATGAAAGATTTTACAACTCAAGGGCCAGGTCATGGAAACCATTGCTATTTACACCAGTAAACACTGGGATTCCTTTTATCTTATTTCCATGTAAGAGAGGAGACTCCTTTAAAAGGATTTTGGTTCTTTTCATCTCTTTGAGATTAAACACCTAAGAACTGTTAACAGCAAAACTTCGGCTCTTGCAGACATTAACATTTTTAGGGGAAGTTATGACAAATCACACGTATAGAAGAGCACTGCCATATGCATTTGAGTTGTTGACAGCATGTACAACAACTATATAGAAAAACCTGTGATTTATGTAAAAGTGAAAAACCATCTACTTATAAATTTCTTTGGCTCCACAGAAGCTCCTTATTAATCCTTCCCAAATAATCCTTGTCAGTGTAACTAGGGAAAAAACAAATTGTAAAACAGAATGAAAATATTTCACTGGCATTACCTGGCTCTCCCTTTACTCCTGGGGGACCAGGCATACCATCCTGACCTTGATTACCTTTTTCACCAACAAGCCCATTTTTTCCAGGGTATCCAACAGCACCTGTGAATTATAATGGACCACAGCATCATTCCTCTCCCTGGCTTTATTACAAATTCAAGGTTTCTCTAGTAGATTCTCATCTTTGCTAACTCTGCTGATAAGTCAGTGCAAGTTCACTAAATTCTGCAAAACTACATCATCATAATTTTGATGAGGATCTCTGAATATAAGAGCACTCAATGCTCTTATTGCAGACAATGACTGGCACTCACTTTAATAAAGGCTGCATTGCATACCTCTCTGCATATTTACACACTCCCCTTACATATTTTTGAATGGTTTGATCTTTTCTCTTGCTTTAACACACAACTGCAACTCTGTCCCCTCTTTCCACTCTAATTCATTTTCTTCTCCTCCTCATCTAGCTACATCTTAATTTATTATTCTCTTTTAGGAGGCAGAACAAGCCTTTATTACAATTGTGTGGAATCACACCTTGAGACTTCTGGATGGGAGAAAAAAAAAAAAAAGGCAAAAAGCTTTACAATAGTGAAGCAAAATTAAAACCTCTTGCCTCAGCTGAACTGGTAACACTGAAAACAGGCTGTTACAGACCTTAGCAGAAACCAGAGAACTAACATAAAGAGAGACTGCAACTGCATCAGTTAAATTCTAAAAAGCTCAGAAGAACATCAATTGCTACATTACAAAGAAAATAACAAACCAGAGGACAGTGACTTGGGAGAGATAGTATATACCATACCATGAGGGCCTGCAACGCCCTGTTGTCCTGGGTGACCCTGCCGTCCTTTAACACCAGTATCTCCAGGAGGTCCGGGCTTCCCTGTAGGAAGAATGTCGGAGAAGAGAAAAGGCATCATTACTAGATCCAGACTCAGTCTGAGAACTTTGCTTCATTTCTGCTTCGGACAGCTGCGAAAGATCTCTAGGTGACATAAGCTAGCCTGGCCACACTGACTACAAAGGAACTGTTCAGGTTCACAGCAGTTGAACATAAACGTGCCACCTCACAGCCACTCTGTGTAGTTTATTGAGAAATTATCTTCTTCTAGAAGTGTGTCAACATCTCACCGCTCCAAACCAAAACATACCTGGGACTCCTGCACCTCCAGTTTCCCCTCTGGTCCCATGTGGTCCTGGTACTCCTTTATGTCCTGGATGACCTTGGGATCCTTTTTCTCCTTTGCTGCCCAAAACTCCTGGGAGGCCTGGATCTCCCTGAGAAACAGCAATTGCACACAAACAGGTAAGAATCACATTACATTAAATACATTACATTCCATGTTTGAACAACAGAAAAATCATACATAATTTTAAAGGTTATGTAAGTGTAATCATGGTTTATTTGATTTTTACACAAAAATCAAAGTAGACTAATATGAAATCTTCTCATAATACCACTAATCTTTTAGACACAGCTAAGAAAAATGATCATTATTTAATCTGTACAAACCAACTTCAGTCTCTAGATGTTTTCACCTGTGCCCAGATGTCCCTTCAATTTTATTCTAAGAGTTCCTCTTTTGATCCAAACTTACATTCCTTACATAATAAGCAACTATACAAATTACTGAAATGCGTATTTTTCCTTGAATTCCTTCAGACTTCATGACAGTAAATTCATTGTGGCCACCCAGCTACCCATCTGATACAGAAAATAAATAGAGAATTTAGACAGATTACAGGAGTTATAGTACAGTTTACAGCCTGAGCCACGTATTTCAGATAATCTCTTATTAAAAAGACTCCCAGCTGTTCAACACCCAGAATATGTGGAGCAAAATTGTATCCAATTGACCTAACTTAAAAGATACTGTTTTTTTCTTAGCAATATATATTACTGAACATAATATATGTTGTGTAATGATATTACTAGACTGTCAAAAACCAACAGTACAATTTTAGATTACAAAACTCTTCTATTTGCTAAGATTATGGTTTTCTGTATTTTTTAATGTACAAATATTCCTACTGCTGACTTTTTAAGTGTAAGTCCTCATTCTCAATGCATTAACAACTTTTACAAAAACAAAGTTATTTCCAAGATATTCCATCTTTACAAATAAGAAATTCTTGCACCAAGCAAAAAAAATGAATTATAATGAACTCAAAAATTTCTCATGAGTAATGACAGTAGGATTTTCATATTTCTTATCATTAACAAATCATCTACTTCTGCAAGCTCTCAAAGGCTCTGCTTACTGCCTAATATGACAATGTTTCCATTGTCTTTATACCTTTGGGCCAGGCTCTCCTGGAGGCCCAGGAGATGGGTACCCAGGACCTCCTTTGTCACCTGCAAAGCCACCATAGCCTGGTGGACCAGGGTCACCTGACGGTCCTGGAAAGCCTGGAGATCCTTTCTGTCCTTTTGGACCTGGAAAAATACAGATACTGATACCATTCTTACATGGATCACAACTGCATACCACACCTTGTGTTTTGTGAACTACTATATGCAGATATTCATTCTTCATTAAAGTAATATACACAGGCATGATTTTATTTCTAAAAACATTAAGAAGAGGTTCTTATATGTAACAATATATAAATTGAAGAAGTTATACTTCATTTAGAGAGAGGGACAACTGCATTCTGCAAGTAAAGCAAATGCTGGGGTGGTGAGAAGCCTATAGTTACTGCAAAGAATAAATCCCAGTTTAAGTATTGTATACTGTGCTTACGGTAACTGCTTAGATCTGTGCAAATGATTCTATACAGCTCTTTGAATTTGTAACATGAGTTGATAGAAAATGACCTGGAATTCCCATGTCCCCTTTATTCCCTGGTGCACCTGGGAGTCCTTGTCCTCCAGGAAACCCTGGAAGACCCATAAATCCTTTGACACCTGCAAGATGAAGAAATAAGTGTCATCTTCACATGTTTGCTTTGGACACTGGCTGGCTGGTAGAGCTGTCATGAATACAGAATCCTCTACCACACAACTAGTCATGGTACCTTATTATTTTATAGATACAACATGCAGCCAAAGGATAATTCTTCCTCTTGTCCCAGACACAGAGAAAATTATCATTATTGTTGTCAGAAAGTCAAGGAGATAACAAGCATCTTCTGTATCAACATTAAAATTAAGTTTTGTGACCACAGCACTTAGGGGCAGCAACTGAAATATACTTTTGCAAATTGTGATCAAGATCATAAATTTGTATTTATGCACTGGACTCTCCTTTCATTGTCCCCCTGAGTTCAGTCTGGTTTCTGGCCATGCCACAATCACGTTATTACTTACCCATTATGCACTTCTTATCACTAGCATACTCAAGAGTTTTTTCTTATATGGCTTAGGCGCTTTCCCCCACTCACTTATCTTTAGCTTCATTTAGCTAAATTAGCATTCAGTTTAATAACTGCAAGATCTAGTTGCATCTAGAATGTCCAGATGTCTAACTACCAGGGTACTAGCAATGCCTGAACATTCAAGGAAGGTGAGGTCTTATTTTCTTCCATAAAAAGTTAGGGAGTAGTTGAGCATTTGCAATTTTTCCTGTGATGGCTACACTGCAATGACTACAAAAGATGTTAATGACAGAATATAGCAGCAATGTTATAATGACATATAGCACGGATAACTGCCATCATGAGAAGAGCCATTCTGATTACAAGTTTAAAATTATTCCTAATTGTCACCATTGTTATGTATCTAATTATAGTGTCATATGGTTTTCTAGAAATAAGTTATTTCAAAAAATAAATTAAAAAAATAATAAAAAGAAGTATAGCTGTTTTATTAGCATTAATTTGTAAAAACAGATGCATTGTCTCACACAACGGTAAACATGTACCATTATGTATGATGTTATGGTAAATGCAGAGCAAAACTTTGAGAAATGGTTTAGGTAGGATTATAATTTATGCAGGTTCGTTTTAAGTCTGCTTTTCACTGAAGACTGGGTAACTTTCAAAATACAAGCCAAACATGCAGGCTTTGAAAAGGGAAATAGAATCAATTTGAAATTAAAAAAAAAGCTTCTGAAATATTTTTGTGCACAGCTGTAATGTTCCTATTTTAGAATTCTTACTTTTTTCATAATATTGGGAATTCAAACTTCTTTTCATTTGCATAAGTACCAATTTTTATTCATTGGCATCATCAGCTTTTAGATTTTGATGTTATCGTTATTCAGGATTTAATACTATTTCCTATTTGTTACCCCAAATAATGGTCTATATTTGGAAGGCAAACAAGATTCATTTGGTGGTAGCTGCTATGACTTTCAAACAGCAACTTTTGAAATTGCTTAGTTTCAGAACTGTCAGAAAAGCTTCAGTGTTAATACAGAGAATGTAGAACTGCTGCGAGAGCTGAGTTTATGTGCTAGCACTGAGGTAATATTATTTCTACCCTCCATGTGATACAGTAATTTTCAATATATGTATTCCATACCTGGTAGACCAGGTATTCCTTCAGACCCATCAAGACCTGGGGAACCTTGTACACCAGTATCTCCTTTTTCTCCTCTTAGACCCATTCTTCCTTGAACTCCTAAAACAAAGTTTAATTTAAAAAATATTATAAACCAACATCTTAGAATGTAAGTTTTATAACTCTCAAAGCTAATGAAGCAGAAGTGGAACATAGGGTTTTCACTCTGTGAATACACACAAGCAAGACACATGCTCACAATTAATGCCTTCTGTATGTCTCAACTGGAGACAAAAGGAATTTTCTGAAAGTTTCCATAGGAAAATGCCTACACAAAATGGCCAGACAGCATTAGTTAAGCATGTACAACTTATAAACAGAGAGTCTGTATTAATATTGCAAACAAAGGAATTATTCTGACAGTGAAGTATTTCTGAACAGATTCAATTTCTTTGCAATCCAGCATCTAGTTGGTAAGCATGCCCATTTCTGTGCTCACGAGCTACTAAATGTGTAAAAATATGAATGGATAGCATATACATGTATAAGCCTCCTAGTACTATTGACATATTATTACTGATTTAACATTACAGTAAGAATTTTTTAAGGAATACGGACTTGTTGAAATGGAAATAAATATTCAATGTAATATCCAACTGTCCCATAAATAAAAGAGCAGTTACAGCGTTCAGCAATAATTACTTCAAAGCCATGTGAATAGACTCAGTAGTAGAGTCAGTTTCTTCCGTGTTTTAGAGTCCACTGGAACTGCAACATAAATGACAACCCTAACTGTTTTGAATGACAGAATGATGAATGCGTACCTTTTAAGCCTCGTTCTCCTTTACTCCCAATACTAACCAAGGTCTCAGATGGCCCAGGAAAACCTTTATCACCTGGTTCACCTTTTGCTCCAAGAAATCCCTTTCTTCCTTTTAATCCTGGGAAGCCAGAAGAACCTGCAAGAAAATACAATGAAATTTTCTGAAGAAATCTTTTGAATAGATGTAACAATGATATTTGGAACATGAATGGGATGGGAAAAAATAAGAGCAAAAAAGCTCTCTGCTCTTTATTTAGTAAATTGTCAGCCACTTTTACAAATACCAATAAAAAAAAAAGGTGGTGATTCAAAACTGCTAAAAAAAAAATAAAATAATGCTGTCATTCAGTCCGTACTGTACATATACAGAAGTCAAAGATTTACCAAGACTCAAAGAAATTCTGGTACGACAAGCGTACTCAGGAGTGATAACATACATCAAGATGGATCACAAGACTACTTCAGCATGAAAGTTCCTGTATTCTAAGCAATAATGAAGGCAGACACTATGACCACTTGCCTCTGATACCCGGGTTGCCTGGTATTCCAATCATGCCAGGGGGTCCAGGAATTCCTAACATGCCCATCATACCTGGCTCTCCCCTTGAGCCTGTGGAATTGAAGTAATAGGAACATATCTGTTAGTATTTGATCAGTGAAATATTACTTCAGAAGACTACACATATGCCTTGTCATTTAAATGTTTAATTGCTCATTTTATTTTTTCTCTATTTCTATAACATACTGTCAAAGGCAGTTTTCCACTTTTTAAGCACACAAACAGCACTTACACACACAGTAACCCCCAAACCACCTGGATCAGTAGCTGCAACAGCTGCTGTCAATGAATGAAATACCAGAAAGTGAGGATAATGTATCTGATATCTCCACACAGGGATGGCAGACCTGTCATGGGATGTATGGGAAAGACATTCCTTTCTGGCTCAGGAGCTGAAGGCCAGCTGGGACATGACAGCTCCCCTCAAATGACATCAGAAGCCCAGGTTCATGCAACTGAGTCAAGCACTACATGTTTATCATTAGTTTTATAGGCTGCATATATAAATAGGTATGTACCATCTCCTTCCCACAGAATCATGGAATATTTGATAGTAATGAAAAAATTCTTTGTTGGAGATAAGAAGCATTACATACCTGATTCCTTTTATTCTACAAATCAAATTTGAACACATTTCTCAAAAACCCCTACCGGGATTACCTACTTTAAGTAAAGTGAGCTCTGGTTAAAGTGACAGAGTTTGATCTGACTCAACTCTGTCAGATCTGAACTTGCTTTTTAAGAAAAAGAAGATAGAATTAACAAGCTATCTGTTTGTAAAGGGATGCTGAGTAGGAACCACTAAACACTTTACACTCCAATTATGCTGAGGAGTTGCTTTGAATGTTAACTGTTCATGTCCTGCTGCAAGGACATTACTGTACAGAAAACAATGTAAGGTAGCGTTCTGTTCTCAGAAGACTGTTATAGAAAATTCAGTAGTGTGTCATGACAGCTTCAAGATATCCTCATCATTTAGGGAATGATGTTTTGTTTTCCACACAGATCTCAACGCTGTATGAAAGCTATTGATGGAAAAATATTTCAGCATCTTCAATTTGGAAAAGCATGACTGACACCTTTTTGCAGAGTGACTTAATTTCTATGCCAAAACAAGTATTTGGGAAATCCTTACCTGGCACACCAGAGATTCCTGGCCTTCCTGACTGCCCCTGGGGACCAGGTAATCCTGCATTTCCCTGAAGACCTATTAATCCAGGTTCCCCAGGACTTCCATGAATTCCTGGGATACTCAAGCCAGGAGGACCTAGTTTTCCTTTTGAACCTTGTGAACCTCTTCCTCCTAAGAAAAAAAAAAGCATTATATTGTAGTACGGTACATCTGTCTGGAAAATAAACCTTCATCTCTATCTTATCATCATGAGCATGAAATTCATCTTGAACTCTGCCTGTTTGAGGGCTAAACATTAGACCTGAAAGACAACATACACGTTCAGGAAATCTTAGAAGAGTTGGGGCGGGGGGGGGGGGGGTGTTTTTTGTTTGGTTGGGGTTTTTTGTGTGATTTTTTTTTTTTCCCCCAGAAAAAAAAGCATGAGTAGACAATTCTGTTCTTTCTCAGAAAAAGAAAAACTCAAACATGAAAACCCCACCAATTCTGTATTAATTCTCTAAAAAAAACACCCCAAAAAAACAACAAAAAACCAAAACCAAAAAAACACCAAACAGCTTTTGAGACCCTAAACTGGTTTTCTATCTAGCTGAGCTCTTCCTTTGTTTTGTTTCTTTATCAATCGCATTGCAGCAAGGAATCTAAGTTCAGTCCCATATAGGAGACATGACTGAAATATCTTTTTCCTGCGGAATTTGGGCCAGTTTGTGATTATTCTTTATACTGTACAATGGAATCTGAATCTTAATCCGTCTTAATCAGTGCATGTGTTCCCCCCATCTGCAGAAAGTGCATCTTTTAAATGAGCTTTCATTTTCTCACATACTATCCTATAACCAATAACCAGAAACAACTTCAGTTCCCTCAAGCCTTTGGAAGGCCCAAGTCTGGAGAAAAGGAGGCTGAGGGGAGACCTTATTGCTCTCTACAACTACCCGAAAGGAGGTTGTAGCAAGGTGGGTGTCGGTCTCTTCTCCCAAGTAGCAAGTGATTGACAAGAAGAAATGGCCTCAAGGGGAGGTTTAGATTGGACATTAGGAAAAAATTCTTCACCAAAAAGGTTGTCAGGCATTGGAACAGGCTGCCCAGGGAATGGGTTGAGTCACCATTCCTGAAGGTATTTAAAATACGTGTAGATGTGGTCCTTAGGTACATGGTTTAGTGGTGGACTTGGGAATGCTGAGTTAACAGTTGGACTTGATGATCTTACTTTCCAACCAAAATAAGATTTTATGAAAATCATGACCTACCCAGCCAAATGGCACATTTGATTCAGAAGGTCCTACCTGGTGGGCCTGTAGCTCCTTGGCCACCTGGAAAACCTGGCAGGCCAATAAGACATTCAGCAGGTTTCCCTGGAAAACCTGGATCTCCGGGAACTCCAGGTAAGCCACGATCTCCTACAAGAAAGGACATTGGATTCACAATGATTTAAGGAGAAGTTTCAGGCTTTGAGTGAGTATTGTTCGACTTTGCTTCTCTTTCTTTAAAATAACTTGCTGTGCTCCTTGAGCTTGTTTGACAACAGTACCTCTTATGCCATCATCACCATCATGTCCAGCACGCCCTGGTAGGCCTGGAACTCCTGGAAATCCAGTATCACCTTTTGAGCCAGGAATGCCATGACCTCCTAGTGAACCCCGTCTACCTGGCTCGCCAGGAATGACCATGCCTGGATCACCCTACAACACAGAGAGAAATGCAAACAATCCACGTGTACTATGTTTTGCAGATCTGCCAAAATATTTTCTCCACTGTGTGATCAATTAACTTTTAGTAGTGTAATTTTCTCCATTCCATGGGGATCTTTCACATTATAATTTTTAACGGCTCCAATTCAGCAGATCATTGGATGTTCCTTATTGACCAGCTGTAGGTTCCATACCAGAGGAGTAATTAGTCTAGACAGCTTTTGAACTGTCTGCTAACTAAGAGATTGATACTGAGCAATGCGCATCATTTCCCTCCATTTGCTGGCCTTTGCTGCCGTGTGATGCTGGCTGTAGGTGTGAAAAGCTTTGGGCCTGTATCTGCAAATTTGGTTGAAGTTTGTGCGAATACAACTTTTCCTTTATTTTATATGATAGTCATATTTTTATCAAAATATTTATTTAAATAATTAAGGTCTATTTATTTAAATAATCAGATATGTCTTGGAATACTCAAAGTCAGTTATTGGGGTTTTTTAAATCATGCTTCTGAACACTGCTTTCCATGAAAACTGGTTTTATCACAAATGTCCCAAGTCTCTTCCCGGGAAGGAAAGCTTGAATTGTTCGGTGGGGTTTTTTGGCTGACTGAACTCCTGGTTGTTTTGAGTATTAGCTTTGAGTACCAGCAAATCAACACGTTCATAAAGCAGGTCATAAAGCAGGTCAGTAAAGCTGAGTTTACGCCAGTCACTGATGATATACTTAGACCACAAAGGCCACTCCACATCCAGCTGTTCTGTAGCAGCAAACACAGATTAAATAATAATTTAAAAAAATAATTCACAACCCCAAACCCCACACTTTGTCATGTCAAAAACACACACAAAAGAATGACATATGAGTACACAAAAAAAAGTCACTTTTTCAAAACATTTAAGTATTATCTTGTTCTAATTTGAATCCTGATTACAGAGTAGTCAAGAATCCTACATTTACATATGCCATTATTAGATTAGCTTCTGTTAATCAGCAAGAATGGCTGCAGTATTACCTCCAACCTACTTTATCCTTCAATTCAACAGAGCACTTGCTTAAATTAAATGAATACTTACCTGCTACTGACCTCCATCAAATATGTGCTTAATTGCAATTTCTAAATAGCTGTATTCTCAGAAGATGTGGCCTTAACTTTTTTGCTGTAAGCAGTGCAATACCCTCCTTGTGCTCTGAAAGCTGAAGTACTAAAACATCCCAAATACCTGGAGTTCTGAAATCCTGTATCTGAATTTAAAACTTTGGCTTGAGCCCTTTGTGTATAAACAATTTAATTTCATAGTTTGAGCATCACTGGTCAGGAAATATAGGAACTCCTATATTCCTTACACTTCTTAATTTATTTGCTCAGTGCCACATTTAATGAATGTTTGTGCTGTATTTCTAACCAAACCTTTTCTCCTGGTTGCCCCAGGTTTCCAGCTCGGCCTGGATCTCCAATCTTTCCTTCACAACCTGGTGACCCTCTGCCTCCTGCAAGTCCTTTATCTCCTGCAAAAAGAATTAAATGGCAGTACACATACTATGGTTATCACTATATATATTTTACAAACAGGTATTCGTATGGATGCAGTTATGAGCCTCTGACACTAAAGTAGCTTACATGAGCTGATGTGACACACTGCATCTTGGTCTTTACATATTCATTCAGTGTTGACTGTAACACTGCTTGGTTACTTGCTTCAAATTAGTTATTTAATATGGGATTTTTTTATTTATTTTTTTTAAAGGGAAGCTATTCTGATGTGAATTCCTTACTGTTTTCTTTAACAAGCAGCTTGGTAGCAGCTTTAGTATCAGAGCTTGCTTCTTCCCCTTGCAATGAGATTATGAGAATTTCTTAACATTTCTAGTGTCCAAAGGGGGGTATGACCTTGCATGAGGAAAGGCCAAATTTGCAGTACTCAAAATGCTGTCTGTTACCTACACATTAGAGCAGGTATCACGTTGTACATAACCAAAGTTGATTAAAAATAAAGTACTGACACATATACAGCTCTGTCTCTGTAACTCATATCCGGGTAAAAAGAATCCATCTGAAGTAAGTGTGGCACTCAGATGAGCTGCACCTGTTTGGGCAGTATTCCAGGAGGCATCAGTCTCTTAAAATATTTTCCTACTACCAACTTTGATAGTTGATTCTCTGAAATTCTTCAAAATAATTGAAACTTGCAATTTATAAGCTTGAAGGCAGTAAATTACAAGAGTGCTAAAAACACTTGCCTGTCTGACTTACATTCAATCATTTATTTTTTTTTTAACTTGTTGATTGTTTTTGATGTGGACAAAAAAAATAGTAGGTTGTTGTTTTTTGGCTGGTTGGTTGGTTTAGAACACAAAAAGAGTATTTTACCTTTTGGACCTGGGTTTCCAGGAAACCCAAGCCCTGGAAAGCCTGTGTCACCTGTTGGCCCTGGATGTCCTGGATCACCCGGCTGACCTCTTGCTCCAACCCTACCTGTACAAAGAAAATAAGTAAACTTATCACAGAACATCAACTTGTAAGATTAGGCTTTTTGCAGTTTATTATTAAGACACCACTGTAGATTATGTTAGAACTTAGATGCTATTTCTCCTCCACAGCAGGTTTTCACAGCTAAAATGCTAATTGCATTTGCAGTATCAAAGCAGGCATCAGTTTGTGACTTAAGTTTTTATTCAATCTGCCCAAATTCCAGAGTTCTAGGAACAACTACGCGCAGATACGCATCTTCCACTTGTTGAGAAGATAAATGCATAATACAGGGGTGAGGCTTGGAACAGAAGCAACTACAAGAACAGAAGCTACCATAAAGCTGCCAAGAAACTTTTCTATACTATTTAGGGCAGCTTTAAAGACTATTGTTCTACAAAACCAAAGCAAAGATGCCTTACAGTTAGCCTGAATGTCAGTGTCCTTCAGTGCATTCAAAAATTCTGTAAAATTTAAAACACCAGCAAGCAAAAAAAATCCCACCTAGAACCCAAACCCAAAACCCACTCAAAAAAAAGGAAACTCAGGTTCTGAATATCTTAGAACAATGGTTAGTAATAGCAATTTCAAAAAGGAACTGGGAAACTTAGTAATACCATTACTTTTTTGACTGTCCCCCTGCAAAAGCATGAGAAGGGCCAAGGGTTTCAGGAAGATTAAGAATGCTTTAACATAATTTTGTTCCTTCTGTTTTGAAAGTTGCAGCAATCTCAGCATAATTTAGAATATGCTTTTCTCAAAATTATGCCAGAGATGCCAACGATGCAGTATATGCACCAGATGTTTCTGGTTCTTGGAGGAACCATATAACAGCATAGGACTGCTTGGAATCTCTGCCATACTGCACACCATGGACAAGCCCCTGTGTGTCCTTTCTATTCACATCTGCCTCCCCTACTTTTCTTGGAAGGGAATGATATAGCTAATTCCACAGTTTCTGTACCACAGAAACTGTTCTTATAGTTATTTCAAAGTAACTCAACAGTTTTACCTGGCCAGAGTAGGGAGAGAAATCCCAATGAGATTTTTACTGTACTTAGTGCAGATGTACTCACCAGGCACTCCTGGGGGTCCAGGTAAACCATCTGGTCCTTGAGGTCCTGGCAATGCAGGCAATGGAGTTATCCTACTGGTTTCTCCTTTCAGACCTTCGGCAAACACATAATCAAAGATTACAAAGGCTTATAGTTTGGCAATATGTAATCTTAAGCTTTTAAAAATATTAGTGATCAATCTACTTGGTTAAAAATGCAGTCTTCTACAGTTTCTGTATTTCTAAAAATCCAACAGTCTTCAAAAAGCCTTCAGATTCTGGCTTCATAAAGCAAAACAGTATTATTGACACCAAGCCCACCTGCAGCCGCCTTCTCACCCCTCCTGCAGTCTAGTGCAGACCCAGAAAAGGAAGCACAAAGTCAGCAGGAAAATGTTGTAATTGAGAAATGCTTAATCTGCAACTCAATTGCATAAAGATTTAATGGGTCTTCTCTTTCTCTTTAAGAAACCTTGACTTTATCTGCCATCCAACTTTGAGTTCTTCCAGATTACACTTTCTTATAAATACGTACATTGGTATGCTTTCAGCACTCAAAAATTAAGTCCTTCATACTTTCCTCTGATGACTTAGCTCACACTAATGATGATGACTGGATACATAGTTAAAGACTTTTTTTCTTCATGATGAGGACAGTCAAATGCCACAGAAGGTTGCCCAGAGGTGATGTGCTGTCTTTGCCCTTGGAGGTTTTCAAGGCCCAACTGGATAATGCCCTGCATAGCTTGGTCTGATCTCACAGCTGACCCTGCTCTGAGCAGGAGCTTGGACTAAAGTCCTTAATAAGGCCCCTTCCAAACTCAGTTATCTTATGACCCTAAGACTTTTGCTATTATCCCCAGTGGGAGCAAAGTTGGAACAATGCTGTGGAAATCTCATCACAAGAAAACCTTCCTATGTTTCATAAACTATATCTTTGACTTCAATCTATCTGCTATTGCAATCAAGTGCTCTTTAACATAGGTGTAACATGGCAAAATAGGAAGTTACAAACCAGCTTCTCCAGGTAATCCAGGTGGACCAGGTATTCCTTTAGAGCCTTTGAAACCTCTTCTTCCTTGTGGTCCATATCCTGGCAGTCCGGGAAGCCCCATCTCTCCAGGAAGACCAAGACTGCCAGGCAATCCAGGTAGTCCTCTGTCTCCTTTTGAACCAGCCAATCCCTATTAATGAGCATATACCAAGCGTTACCTGCTGTCCACACCAGCTTTCGTAACAAAATGCCTGATTCTCTGTCTGACTATAATCATGCATTACTTCAGTAACAGTAGTAACCCTGCTAATTTAAGAGGAATTTTTCCTCTGATTTACTTGTCATTAAAAGAATATACATTTTAATATCAATGGTACAAATGAGAAAATGGTACAAATAAATACAACAGCTTGATTTTTCAATTGCTGTGGCATTACTGAACACTTTTTTTAAAACAGATCTAGTAAAAAAATCCAAAACCCTTCAGCTCTGATTCTCCTTGAATACTGTGGAGTCAGGTTTAGAGATCATTATATCTGAATTACTTTAACAGTTTCTCAGCCAACACAACAAAAATTGTTACTTTTTGTTTCTGCTGAACAAAGAGCTCTGCCTTAATGATTCTAGTTTTATGGTCAGTCCTCCCGGCTTATGTGATTTCTCTCAGCCCTGACTGAATAACTCCTGAAGACTGAACAGGAATTATTTGAATTATTATTTCCTTTTAAGCATTATAAGTAGTCAGGAAAACTGTCTTTTTTTTAAATCTTACTCATCATAGGAATCCAAGATAATGCTCCAATATAAATATCCAAACTGACACCACAATAGACTGCTGAGGTTTTTCAGCAACATGTATCTGCACTAGCCTCATCTCTCTCTGGTATTAGCTAAGAATATTTACTCTCATTCTTTCATTCATATTGGGTACGTATACTGGTTGCTATAGTTGAGCATAGTAGCCGTAAGTCAGGTAGAGGATATTCAGTTAAATATCTGAATAGATAAAACAGACTGTTGTACAAGATATAAATACTGACTTAGGTTTTAATGAATTCCATATTAATTGCAAACAGTGCATACCCACCTCTTCACCTTTAGAACCCTTGAATCCTTTAGAGCCAGGTCTTCCCAGAAATCCACTTGAACCTTTTCTTCCTTTGTCTCCCCTGGCCCCTGGATCTCCTCGCTCACCTTTTGGCCCTTCTGGATAAACATATCCTGGTTCACCTTTTGATCCTTTATGTCCTTGATCTCCTCTAAAACCCGGGGGTCCCTGGAACAAAGCAATCGAAAGAATTTCAGTGCTAGACATATATCTACTGTTTTCAAGTCTTCTTTTTTAAAAAAAATTAAATACCCGAGAGTGGTTCTCTTTATTCTCATCTTTATTCACTGTAACGGCACGCTTCAATGAGCAGTTTTTTGGGGAGGTTTTTTGTGTTTTTTTTCTCCTCCTGCCTTTACCCCTTTGGCCCCGATTATAATTTCATTTATACTACTCTAAGAAGGCATAATACAGGATCATTTAATGGATCAGACTGTTAGGTACCTGGTTGTGCTCTGGTGGCACAAAAAGAAAGACAAGAAAATACCTTGAAATCTAATTAGAGATTTCTCCATTAACATGGGAATATTTCCCCAGGGAGACTATAACTGCCACGGATGGCTATGTTCATACTTATCTTCTCCTCTCCATTCTTTGCCTCAAGGTGCAAAGTGGGTACTCTATCTCAGCCAAAACCAGTACAAGCTGAAAGCACACTGGACTCTAGTGACCTTGGGCTCATGAATTCTTGGGAGCCTTCTGGAAAAGCTTGTTGGCAGAATCTCATTCTGCATCTGTACGACAACCACCACAATGAATACTTGTGCATGACATTTTCTTATTGGACAGCACCGACTGTAATTTCCCATATACTATAGGCACAAGTTAGAACAACCAAGTGGTATGTCTGTGGCAGCAGGTGTCAGCCTTCCCTCTTCATGTTTCCCAAGACGGAATGTCCTTTGCACCTCTGAAGAGGGTATTATGAGAAGCAAGTTTCTCTGCATAACTGGGGCTTTAGCAAGTCCTGAGTATGCTGGAAACAAGAGGAGTATGAAGTCTGACAAAGACCACAGCACACACAACTCTATATATGCTTTATGGCCACTGCCATGATTATAGAATTATGTAGATGAACAGAAATTAACTGTAAACTACCCATACCAGGCAGAAGAAGCAGTCTATCCATCATGAAATACAGCACAGGTTAATCACACAGGTATTGAGCCTGTCTCACTGCCTGGGCTGACTTCTTGCTTCACTGAGCAAAAGAGGCTCACGTAAAGCTAGGTCAGCCATACATTACAGTCTCTACCTAGGCCTCCCATGCAGACACATTCATTACTACAGAAATAAAACTGTTGAGAACACCCAGTATGACACTGCATGTAAAACCAGCCATGAGGTTTCTCTGAAATAATTCTTGTGGGATCTGAAAAAGCAAAGTCTTACTTGAGCTCCCGGAAACCCTGGTCTTCCTGGAGAACCTGGAGAACCTTTTGGACCTGTTGCTCCTTCTCTACCTGCAAAAGAAACAGCATATTTTGCAAAGAACAATGAAAATGAGGACATGGATTTTGACAAGCTCTGATAATCATACCCAGCATGGAATGCTTCTGCTTGTTACAGTGACTGCATCATCACAGACTGACCCAACTTCAGGCTGCACCCAAACCTATTAGCATTACTAGCACTCTGACTTCACCTCTTTAGGGCTTGTGCTGATATCAGCAGATGGAGCTGCATCAGGCTCTCACGCACATCACAACCTCAGGGCTAGTTCAAGGACTGCATGCTGAAGACATGCCCATACTCGATTCTCATGCCAAAAGCATAATCACTGGCATTTTCTACTATCCTGTTAGAAACACCAAGATAATTTACCAGGCATGCCATCCTGGCCATGTGGCCCAGGAGGACCAGGAAGACCAGGTATTCCCGGAATATAGCTGCAATCAGTACACATGCAAGCTTCATCACCTACAATGAAAACAATTCATTAGTTGTTCCACAGCAAGTCATTCCCAAACTTAACAAATGTGTTACATAGTTTCTTACAGAGGACGGCTAAGACTTTTTGGCTACAGCAATAGGAACATGGCCTTAATTTTGTTGGAGGATCACTTCCAACACAGTACAAAATTAGCTGTCATCAGACAGTGAATCAACTACATATAATTGAAAATGTGGGAACATCGAATTTAAATCTCTTGATTTTTTTCAAGTCTAGTTTTATTAGAGTGACTATATCCAAATGGCTTACTGATAAGCCAAATTCTCTCAAAAGAAGAAAGGGACATAGGCTTAAGACTAACATGGCTCCCTAACTGCCTGGGTGACTTTAATGACTGGCAAGTGGTGAAGAGATTCAGCAGGTCCTGTGGTGATATCTGCAGAAGGAACCTTCTCTCAGAGAACAGCTGTTAGTGTTGAACATAGCTATGGCAGACTACAAAAACCCTATCAAACCTGGAATAACTGTCCCAGTGAAGACCTACACCCTGGCTGCAGTGCTGCACAGTATATAGCGCTAGCACATGCACTGCTTTTTCAGCTGCTGTTTACTGTCAGGGGAGGAAGACAACTTGCTCTTCCTATTGAATTTTCTTACATCTCTAAACTCATCAAATGGCTTAAGAGGTAAATTAAATTCAAAATTGCATGACGATCCAGGCACATTACTGGATTGTACCATCTACTTCTGAGTAACAGTTGTCTGAAACTGACCTTTTATGCCAGTATCTCCTGGAGGTCCCGGAGGTCCTGTACACCCTGGCTCTCCAGGAAGTCCTGGTGGGCCTGTTCTAAATGTTATTCTACCTGTTAATGAAATGAGCACGGCACCATTACATCAGCAGATTATTCAGACAATTTTCGATTTGTTAAGAGAGAAAAAGGTTCCAGGGATGAGCTGGAGACAATATTCTGATCCTCATGGATCCCTTCTAACTTGAGATATTCTATGACTCATTTAAAAGAGAGAACTACCTGGACAAATCCAAAACACTTGTAACTGGAAATACGTGAGGATAAATATGGTAATGCCAGAGCAAATCTCAGCAGACAGTTGGATCCATCTGTCTAGCCTTTAAAAACCTTAGTAACTTCTGAGGAAAGTATTTTCATTTTATTTGAATCAACAGAAACATAATCCTTTCTTTTACCAGGAATGGAAAGGAAACTTTTCTTTTCATCCCAAATTATTAACGCTGCTCATTTACCTTTGAAAGATTACTCTGGTGTATTTACTATTGCTTTGGAAAAACAGAACATGCATCAAGCTTTTCCTAAGGTAATATATTTGAGGGATAGATAAGTTTTTCAAAGAGAAAGAAAAGAGAAGCACTACATTGGTATTGTTTCAGAAAAACTTGTTTTGGCCATATTGCATATAAAAGAAACATGATGCTCTTGGTACGTCTAGTTAAAGAAGTATTCCTAGTTAATACATTTTCTAGAAGTTTTTATAAACTACTACCGCTTTATTTTCATCCTGCCAGAACATCAAACTTGCTCTAAGGCCCACTAAGACCTCTGGAGACATGCAAGTGACTTCTCTAGCTTTCAAATTAGCCTCTTCTTAATTTAGTTTTACAGATTTACTACAACTTTTGGAAGAATTAATATTACGAACAGACTTTCTCTCACTAGTCTTTCCTGGTTTTATGCAGCAGATTTTTATAGTCACATTTATACAAAAAGGTGAGAAGTCTTTATACTAGGAAGTCATTGTATCTTCTCCACAGAAACTCATTAGCAATGGAGCACAGACCTTTGCTTCATGAATATCCTAAAACAAAAATTCCAAAGAGAAATTCTATTCAACCATATTGCTCAAAATACACTCTATAAGTAATGTATTTATATAATCTCATACATCAGATATTGAGATGACTCTGGATTTGTTCTTGTTCATTATATATACAATACTAAAACATCACCTGGTTCTCCTGGAGGGCCTGGTAATCCAACAGAACCAGGTCTGCCAGTAATACCAGGTACTCCTGGAGGGCCTACAATACACACGCCAGTTTGTCCTTTCTCTCCTTTTGTTCCTTTTGGCCCGGGAAATCCTGGGGGACCTCTCAGACCAGGTCTTGACACACCTAACCAAAGAGGAAAAAATACAAAAAATAAGTTAAAGAAGAAATGGTATTTCAAAGCAAAGTAACTCCTCAATAGGATGAGTGACAAACATATTGAGTTCATCCCACTCATTTTCATCTTGCTATTTATTAAATAATCACAACCATGTGAAGACATTCTAAAATGATCTTTAACCTGTCTTGAAATACTTGGCCCATCAAAGTTTTTGGGTGACAATTTTTTACCACTTAGAGATATGTCTCAAATAATCTGAAGTTAAGATTCCACAAAGCTAATTCAGTATAACAGGCAAGAAGAACAATGAATTTTATTGTTGGTACTGGACCATTACACATACCTGGTCTACCAGCATCTCCAGGAGGACCCTGTGGCCCTGCAAAAGCAATGTATTTAGAACTTGAGTTAAAGCACTGTAAACTCTGCAGAGTTTACTCTGCACTACTCATTAATACTCACTGCAAACTGGGCTTCTCCATTTTATGCTTATTTTATCTTTTAAGAATTTGGTTTTGCCTGAGTATGCATCTACTACTTACGCAACTGTTGCATACTGACAATTCTCACTGAAATCTGGCAAGATATGGATGTTTACAACAGGTAGGAATAGGATTCACCACATTTATCTCAGGTAGGGATGCACTCAATTACTTGAGAATGACTTACAAGCCTGCAAACTTGCTTCTTTTTGCCACTATTATTTGCTCTAGTAAATATACCAACTCTTAACAATGCACTAATATTTTGCAAGGCTCAACTTTCCTGTTGCCAGCCCTTGGAAGCATGTAAGTAGATTTGTAACAACAAAGAGTATTCACTGAATGCAACGTAATCACTTGGATACATAAATATTTGTAAAACTAGAACATCAGAAGACAAGGACTTGCTGGATGAGTATGAGATATACCCTACAAGATGCTGCCTCAGAGTTCAGCTTGTAAATTGTTATATTGTGAGACAGCCTAAATAATAAATCAGTACATTTTAATTTTACAGCATGGCCAAAATAAACAAAATAAACACTTGCATATCTTTATTATTTTGGAATGATAGGCAATAAGGATGGCATAAGACAAACTATGAAAGCTACTAAAAAAAAAAAAAAAAGATAAAAAAGTGCATGACCTTTAAACAGCAGACATACAGCCCTGATGGTATGTTATGGCATATACAAATAATGTGATGATGCAGTAGTCCACTAAGGTCATGAGACAGGACGTCAGTGATCTTAGGTGCTCAATTATTTGCAGAAGCGTGCCAGCTTCATTCTTTTTAAGAGGAAATATGGGCATAAATCGAAGTCTCAGGATACATTTCAATTCTGCAATTTGATGGAACTAATTTCTACATACTCTTCTAAATGCAGAAGTAGGATGCTGAACACTCAAAAACTTAGCCTGCAACAAGATGTTTGAGTGGGAAGCTCTTGCTAAAAGATTCTAGTTTTCATGTCCCACTCACCAGGCATGCCACGTTGACCTTTTGGTCCTGGAGGTCCGGGGGGTCCTTCATCTCCTTTTTCACCGATCACGTTATCATAATACTCTGTCTTAAGAGAAAGATGGCAAGAAAAGAAAGAATAGTTACAATGGAGAAGCACAGCACCTCATATTGAACATTTGGTTAGAACAGTGTTACGATCTCATTAATAATTTTGATGTTGTGACACCATGAGACCTTTCTAATCAGATGGTAATTCCAAGCAGGCAGAAATAAAAATCACAATTGTTACAATGCCAAGAGACCTGTACAAATAAATGGGGCTGGGATTTCAGTTCAAAGCTACTAAAACCAGAATGGTTTGGGTTGGAAGGGACCTCAAAGCCCATCTGGTTCCAACCCCCCTGCCATGGGCAGGGACACCCTCCAGTAGCCCAGGTTGCCCAAAGCCCCATCCAACCTGGCCTTGAACACTTCCAGGGATGGGGCATCCACAGCTTCTCCAGGCAACCTGTTCCAAGTGCCTCACCACCCTCATAGTGAAGAATTTCTTCGTAATATCTAATTTAAATCTCCCTTCCTTCAGCTTAAAGCCATTCCCCCTTGTCCTTTCACTACCTGCCCTTGTAAACAGTCCCTCTCCAGCTTTCAATTCCTCAACTCCCAGGGAACTCCTCTGCCTGCAGATGCAATTGTACAGGCAAGGAATAAAATGGAGAGCCAATCACAAATATTATGGCAGCATGAAATATAAAATATTCTTGAAAGAAACCTCTAGGAATCACTTAGTCTATTCCACTGGCTCAAAGCAGTATGGGCTCTATCTACACTACTATTTTAAATAATCATACATGAACCCAGACAAAAAATCAACTACTTAAATCACATGTGCATTAAAAAGTCATTCCTATAAAGATTAATACTTAATTTATTAAAGTTTCATATTATGATGTTTCAAAATTTCTACAAATGACAGGCAAAATCAAAATGCAATTTGCTGTAACTTTTTTTTTTTNTTTTTTTTTTTTTTTACAACTATAAATTTTTGCTCTTTTCTGGATTATTTTGCACAGGCACCATTACAGGCAAATCAGTATTATAATAAGTATTGTGCCTTGATATATAAACATTGCGCTGAAATTTAAATGCACTGATTTTAAAAGGAATAAAAAACTGCCTAAAATTAAAATTCAAAATTTTTACTTTTCTCCTACTGAATTTTTGAAAATAAGTGGTTTTTTAGTACTCTGTCAATATCACAAATGATTTAGCTTTTTACAGAGTTATTTCTTTTGAACAATTTGGGCAGAAGGTTTCCATTAGGTGCGCATGGAGACTTTAAGAAAGCCACTAGCAAGACAGCATGACTAGACAGAGAAATTGTACTCATAGCATTTCTTGCTTTCTTTAAAAAAGTCTTCAAAGATTAAAGATAAAATCTTTAAAGATTTTAAAATTAACACCAACTGTTGTGGAACTGATTAGAGATTGGTTTAAAAATGAAGTCCTGTGAATTTTTGTAAGTGTTCTGTGACTGTCCAATCTCCTGCCAAAATTGCTGCAATGGAGTGAGGTCTAACCAGGCCCTGATCATGCATCCACCTCTATGTGAAGGAATATACCATCTCTGTGAGACTTCGAGCAGCATCGGTATTTTGAGAAAGCCATGCCTTGATTAAAGCATCACTAGACATCCATTATTGCTTCATAGTCAGTTTGGCTTATTCTTATTCTAATGGTTTAGAAAAATGATATAAAGAAGATAATTTACACTTACTCGACCACAAGCTCCAGGTGGACCAGCATTCCCTTTCATGCCCTTCATCAGAGGACAAAGATGGGTTTATTAAAAACAATACACAACATGACATTACTTTAGTACATTGCTCATTAAAGAAGAACTTCTGCTCCTGACCAGTCCTTCACCATCCCTGTCTCTGTTCCTTACACAACTATTCAGCCACACACACCAAAAACTACAGGAACACATCAGCAGGCATAGATGGACACCAGTTCAAACACATGATCTATTTCAGCTGATCCATTCCCTATTTCACGTATCATTACTTGTCATCCTTTAGGTAAAATAAAACATATTGCATACACAGTGATAAATAAAATGATATAACAACCCCCAAACATGCCTTACCCTCATAAGCAACAACCAAACCATTAGACAATACCTTAGCTCCTTGCCTGCCAGCCAGTCCCGGTTTGCCTTGTTCACCCTTTTGTCCCTGCAGGTGACAGTACACAATTTTAGGAGGATTTATCTCTTAGCACTGTCATCAGTAAGATGTAAAATTGAAAGCTTTAATCTTTCATGGTGATGGCAAGGTGAATGTGACTTGCTCAGGGGAAGAAATCTCAGGGAAAGACTCCATTTGAGGTGTGGTTCCATGTCTGTGGTAAATATCACAGGTCTCTCACCCAAACATGCCTTTATAACGGCACACCTCACCAATCCCAAGGTGGAGCCACTTGGGATAGCAGAAGCGTAGGAGGCCCTAGTTTGTTCTCCCTCTGCAAGCTACTGTTGCTGAAAGGGGAGAAACTGAACACAATGTGGGACTCTCACATGCAGCAACTCCCTCTCCCAGAACTTGGTCAGTCTGCGCAATGGTGCTGATCTCAAGAGGTGTCAGCAGGACCAGGAGGGAAAACAGTGCAGACTGCTGCTAAGGTTTTCTGCAAGCATATCCGTGCAAGGAAAAGGGACTTCTCGGAGGCTTATGTAGTTGAAGACACTGATAGTTAGCAAAGTTCAAATGGGATCAGAGCAATGACATGTTCTTGTCATGACAGAAAGTTTTGTTTCTGTTAGCTGGGGCACTAGAGCTTTGCAGTCTGTCATTCCATGTTCTTTGTCAGACTGGAATGTGTTTAGACTGTCTGCAAAGGTTGTTTTTGCATGATGATATTTTAGTGAGACATATGTGAAATGGGCTATTCTGACAATAAGAATTTTGATAAGATATTTGTAAGGTCACTGTGACTGTTAAAGTGTAAGTGAAATAAAGATTTGGTAATTAACCAGTTGAATACAGTATTACAAATACATTTGAACAACTTTAGCTTTTAAATTAGTACACAAACAAGATCATTTTGGTTATAAAATGGCATATTGTAAGAATTATATGATGAGAAGATGACAATTTTAGTATCTGTCAGTCATCTTGTTTCACTCCATGGCAGCTGTGACCTTGACAATAACTTTTCTTTGTAAAAGGATGCCTTTGATTCTAGTGATTAAAAATATTAATTTTGCTTCTTGATTTATGCTGAAGTGAAGGTATAACTCTTTTCCAAAATTTCAACATGACTAACCAGACTTCAACTCAGTATAGTTAATTTTGCATAACTTGGACCCTGTCCCAAAATCATTTGACAGTCAGCAGCAAGCAACATGTCTTTCTATTTTACACATAAAGAGACAACATCTATGAACTGAGCTTCTCTCTCCTGTACATAATTGAGAACATGGTTTGCCCCAAGACCAGCTGTATGAAAAGAAATGTTTCACGGTGTATGCAAATCAATATTTTCAAACACATTCTGCAATGGGAAAAAGCTGTGATAGGAAGATATGACCATGATAAACAGACGACTGTTACTTAGACAATATTTAGAAGGCTTCCCTCATTACCGGTAAGCCAGGTGGACCTGGGGCACCTTCTTTTCCAGGTTTACCCTATAAAGGAAAAACATAATAAAAAATATTAAGATGATCAAAAGAGGGGTCATTGCATTCACAGTGCATAACAACTAAATGCTGTTCATATAACTGTATTTTAGCTCTTTAGAACTTCTGAAAAGCCATTAAGGTTATTTTTCAAATGTTCATTATTTCTAATTGTAACTAATGCTCATACAACTCTACAAAACAGGGAATAAGATATTCCATGGACATTCCTCCTCCTGTGGAGGATTAGTTGAGGCAGACACTTCACCTGCACAAACTGCCAGGCAAGTGCAGAAAGCCTGGTGCAAAATCAGGTCCTTGCAGAAGCAAGACAAATGATAAAACAACAGAGCAACTAGCAGCCCTTCTAATGGTGAGCATGGAAAGATACCAAAGGGAAACTTTTCTTTTACAGGAAATGGGGTTAAGAGATGAATTGAAATTATTTAATGAAAAAGAATAGGGAGTGCACTTCAAAGGTATTGGAAGTAGGGCAGTAGTTGGAAAAATAAGAGCAGAAGATATTAGTGTGCCAGAGTTATCTGCTGTTTTCTACGGCACACAGCACATTAGACAGCTGCCTGCTGGGGTCCTGGGATCTAGTGGGGCAACAATACATGTTAAGTAATTCCTAACAACAAAAAAAGAAGACAAAGGGAAGGGAGAGAATGGAGAAAATGAGGAGAAAAACAGAAAGAAATGAAACCACAATTCTGAATATGGATACCTTACTTGCCACCTTGAAGGCAGAAATGAGGAAAACCTGGTTCATTAAAATCCACAGCAGGATGGTAGTGAGGTAAGATAAAAGAGGGAGTGGAAGATTATGAGCTCAGAACAGGGGAGAAAGTACATTTTAGAAACTTGTTTTGCACAGAATAGATCAATGAAACTTAAAATAATTTTGAAAAATATGACCAGACCATGAATTACAATGTAAGCAGCAGAAAAAAAGGCAATACTCAAAAGATGGTAGAACTTAACCAAAGTTGGTACTCCAGAAGAGAAGAAGGGGAGCTGGAATGATGTCACCACAGGCTCAGAACTCACTTGCACAAAATAGTCATTTTTTCTAGAATGTAAAATCCAGAGCCATTTGATATTTTGTGCTCACTGATGTACTTTCAATAGCAAAAGGAAACATTTTGTTTTAATTTTAGAATAGCCAATCAGTCAATGTCTTAACAGAAATTGTATTTCCTTAGCATTCCTCAGGGTCAATAGGCAGAAAAGCAAGGGTGCTGTACTACTTCCTCCACAAGGAAGAAAGGGAGAGGTGAATTAAGAAGAGTTGTAAAAAATACTGCATGACCAGACAGAGCTTTTGCAAACAGGAGACATAATATGGAAAAAACACAGAAGATGAAGAAACACACATTGGATAGCAGGAACTTTTAGTACTTTACACCAGTAACTCAAATAGAAATTAAAATTTTCATAATGCATAGGAATAATAAAGATAACAATCAAGTTGATGTATATAATCATAATTGTTATAGCACCATAAAATTGAAGAAAGAGCAATCTACAGGTAGTACTGGTCTTGTCTTGATACCTTTCCTTGTGGAAGAAAAATTATTGTGACCACAAGAAAATATGTATGTTTAGACTCGATGAAATTTTTCGTTTGAAAATTATTTTTCGTAATATTGCTTTCAAAATGTATTTAAAATTAAAATGTTTTGTTCAGAAAAATTTGGGTATTTTAGGGTTCTCCCCTGATTACACATTGGTAAATTGCTTTGAATTCATACAGTTTTAAGTTTGAAAACCATTTGAATGAAAAGTGGTACCTTTCTATTTAATTCTCTTCAAAATGTAGATATACTCAGGTAAATTATTTTTTAACATATATGCCTTTTAAAATCAACATATGATTTTTTTTTGTATTATCCTTTTAACAGAATAACTCTTATGATAACTTTCTTCACATGTCCACATACCTGCTGATTGAGTATACTAATTAAATTCTGCTGCTTTAAGAAAACCCATTATTTTTAATTCTCTTCTATAGAAACACGCACTACAAAGCCAATATGTGTTCAGAAAAGCACTTTTTTGTTTTACTGTTTCAACAGTAGAACCTTTACAGCAAAACAAACAGAATCACATCCGCCATCAACTGACCTTTACTTCATGTACTCATGGTATGTGAGCCTACAAGAACAGTCCATCTGACTTCCAGCTTTCTAGTCTTGTTTACTGGATGAAAGAGCTTTTGAATCTAAGAAAATTTGCTCTGAGTGGCATTGAAACAAAAGCTGGAAAGCAACAATAGTGCAAAACTGCTTTTCACGAAAGACTAACATTTATTCAACTGTTTGCACATACCTGTGCTCCAGGTTCTCCTCGGTCACCCTTTTCACTCTGAGAATCACCAACCGGCCCCTGTAACAAAACCATCCTCAAGACATACATGTTTTGAGACTCACATTTTCTAAATTAAATGTATCTTTTATAATCTTGTTGTCTTTAAAAAGAAGTATAAAAGTAAAGTACAGTTAGAATGTTATTAATAGGTAGTCTATTCATTAGTTCTGTTCATTAAACGTTGGAATAGATAGTGTAAATATTGGACTCTGAAGAGTAGCATTTACTAGGCGATGCTGCCTAAACATCTGGATTTAAGAGATTTACTTCTGGTCACTTACTGTAAACCCCATTGGCCCTGGAAGTCCTCTTGATCCTTTTTCTCCTTTCTCTCCTTTCAAGTCCTATTACACAGAAAATAAAAAATTAGTATCGTCTTTTGGATTTTTCTGTGCTTACCATAACATTCAAGTTTTACAAATAGGAAATCCTTATGTTACCAGCAAGCTTCTTCAAGCAGAGACAGTTCTACTTAAATGACTAAAAGAAACTGAAACTTCATATCAGCAGTCCTAATTAGTCTATGATGTTTGACAAAGAAGCTGGCTCTCCACATATTTCTGAACACAGCAAGTTCAAAAGGACCTAGCTGTGATTGCATGCAAAGGGACTGGAATAAGTATCCCAGAAATGGCAATAAATTACAAGTGAAAAACAAATAAACCTTGGTTGCTTCACTGGAGCTACAGTTACCTCCAATATGTAAATGCAGTGGCTACCCACGCTATCCTTGCCTCTGCGGGCTCAAGATTAGACTATCCTACTTGTAGTACTATTATATTTTGGGACACATCCTAAGGTCATTGTAAAGCCAAAGTTTATGGACTACTTAATTATTACCTAGTTAGACCCATGCCTCAAACTATTTATGTAAGCAGTTTTGAGGAGTTTTTAAAACTTAATGCCCAATATCTCTGAAAAATTGCCATTACCCCATGATAAACTGCCACAGCTGTGCCTAGGAAGTGCTCCAGCTGGTCCGTATTTGATTTAAACAGGGAGGAGCTGCTGTGTCTAAAAGTTGAACCTTGCTTCTGCAATATTTCTTTTCCCTCCCCAACACAGTCTTGATGCAAAATTCACTTTTTATTTTAGCACAGAATGGAGAGGGAGTTTTGGCAAGTTCATGGATTAGATTCAAATTAAATAAGGAAAACAGAGTCAAGAACAGGTTGAAGACTTGTTCTGTTAATATGTGAAGACTAAAACTGTGTTTCAACTATTGCTGTTTAAGTCCTATATAAGGACAAAATGCAAGAATTTTAATTCACAAAGCAATATTTAAAATGAAAACTGAATCAGACTCATTGTTTTCCCAACATTTTCCATGATTACTCATGTTCCAGTAAAAATAATGAGAAAATAAAATATGAAATGTACACGAACATGTTGTAAGCTTTTGTGAAACACTGGTAGCTCACAGTCTTGATATCTTCAGTGACACAGCCCAGAGGTCAACACAGCTGTGGCTTTGATAGCCATTCAGAAAATTCATGTTGATTGGTGAAGCTAAAAGTGATTTACTTTTCATGTACTTAGAAATCCACAGCAGGTGGGTTACTAATGAGCATTTAGCATTCCACTGGCATTGTGCAGATGTGCATGTGAATACACAGGCCTCAGCTGAGCTGGATGTACAGACACACTCTAAGAAGAGCTTAGTATCTAACTCAACAAGTCTGAAAAATGTTAGGATGGGTAAAAGAAAATCTTTTCAGAACAATGAAGATGACAACATCCTCTCAAAGTATCTGAATGTGATGCTTAACAATTTTACTACCGTCATGTTGTCTGGTCCACTTAATGTCACAATAACGGTTCCTGGTGGTCCAGGGGGTCCAGTTAACCCAGTGTCACCCTTGAAAGAAAAAAGAAAAATAGAGCAATTACAAGCAGTGTGTTTTTATTGTTTCAAATTACCATTGCTATACTTCTGACATTGTGAAAATTTTTCTGTCATTACACTTAGCCGTTGGTACAGTTAACATTTCCATTTACTTGCCATTTATCTTCCAATAAAAAAGGCATACGGAAGACTTAAGACTACTATGACACCCTTCTCCTAGCTGAGAAATATAAAAACACATGCTCATTTCTGTTAGAATTAGCTTCAATTTTTGATACTATTTGCTTAGAAGTTATATAACCTTTTTAACTCTAAATCAAACTATTTCCTTTATTATGATTTTACTCCCAATTTAGGTAAATCAATAACATATACAAACTGTCTTTGGTGACATCCTGAAAACTGCAGTCTGTGTATTACAGGGAGATGACTGTAATAGAGTGCTGACAGATAAAATTAGCTTTCATGTGTTCTTAATCAAAAACATTAATATCGCAGTACACTTTTTCACTGAGGATCTTTTAGGGAAAGTCCTAAACGTGATCTTTCCTGCGGATCTCAACAAAACAACACCCGTAATGTTCAGTGATTTTAAGCCAGTGCACTTGTAGCATAACAGCAAAGAATGCACCACTTTCAGAAGCAAGCAAGATGCTCCATGGTCAGCTGAGCTCATGCCAATGAACAATCAATTCTATTTACAGAAATTTTCCCAGGAAACTTCCAGCACATTGCTGGTAGTAATTACAGAGTTAAAACCAATCCCGCTGTCAGATAGTGCTGTTTCAGTTCACAGTTGAACCTGTGCAGGTCAGTTAGCATAACTGTGAGATGCCCCAAGTTCTTGAAAGGATCTTGTAAGGACATTCAGACTGACTACACTGGCCCTCCAACTGCCCACTGAGGTTCTGAGAGGCAATATATGTATTCGTACTCATTTCTAATTTAATGTCGCTTATATGGGCTACAAAGTAAGAACATACGCAACAAATCATCCAGTTTTTATTCAAAATCTGGGAGGTTTTCTAGCATCGCAAAGGGTGACACAGAAAAGATGTTGGCCATAAGAAGCTGTAAGTCTACAGATGCTATATATTTACCAATGTTTACATGCTTACATAAGCATTGAGGAACACTGTGCAAATGATATATAAATGAATTTAATGTTATGTGTTAGTAAATATTAACTACTGGCTCCTCTTATGCTTCTACCCTTCTATCAGGAAGTTTATATCATTAGCTCTTATGTGAAAACAGTTTGTTCTTAGATATTAATTGCCATGTTTCCATTTTCCAATAAAAGACTTCCACATATATACTGAAAAATTTTATTTCAGTCTACTTACTTCCCTAAACATTTTACCACAGTATATCAGAAAAAGCAGAAAATAGAAACAAAACTCAAAAAAAATGTTTTAAGGATTTTATACAATTACCTTTCTTCCTTTGGTTCCTATTACTTTGAGTCCCATAAGACCCTGTAAAAAAATCCCCAAATGTTATTATTTTTTTTTAAGACACCTACAAAATGAGTTAATTGATGTTAGACATAATAGGAAGTTTTCATTTTTATTACCAATCTGAGACTACCTTAGGTCCAGGAGGTCCTGCCTTCCCTGGCATACCCTACAAAAAAAGAAAACCAAATTTCTTAATTTAAAAAAATTACAATCTGCAGCACCAACGTAGGTGTTTTGAAGTACCCAATTTTCACATGAGTTTTATCACTATTTTTATTCTTCCATCTTTACAACTGCAGTTTGTTGTGAGTGGGTGACAACAGTATCTATCTAGTCTAGTTGCAAACATACATCTCTGTTAGTTGTACACATTAGTATTTAATGTGAATTTATGAGTAATTATTTGAAAATAAAAATTTATGCCTACATGGACAAGGATGTTTCTGAAAACCTGGAAATTATCACGCATAAAAATAATCAAAATAAACTAAAAAAAAAAAAAAAAAGCAGATGAGTACAGAAAGATATGAATTTCACATACACAAGTCTCTAGACCACAAATAAGTCTGGGAGAGTTAGGTACTTGTATTCCATAGGCTTCTTGGAAAATCAAAGGTTAAAGTAACAAGTGAGACCTAAGTTCATACTCACTGAAGGTCCTGGAGGGCCCTGTGGTCCAAGTTCCCCAGGATAACCTTGAGCACCCTGGGCACCCTGCATATTAAAATGGAAACAGGAATAAATCTCCTGGCGAGATTATGAGCAAACCACAATGCTAAGTTCAATGAACTGAATAACTGAGAAGCAGCACTGTCTCTGGATTTCCTTTTCCTGTCTTACGATAACACAAAAGTATAATTCCTCCTCACTGCCTCATTGGTTGGCATATGTTTTGAAACATCAGAAAACATTACTGTTCTAAAACTAAACTACTGAAGTGAGGATATAAGTGGTCTTTAACTGTGGACATTCTCATAATTCATGTAGTCCTATTGCTAGCCCTAATAAGCCTTTAATCTTTTGAATATTGTAAGCCATAAATTATCTACTTCATTTTCAAAGACATGGAAAATTAAAATTTTTGATTGATCTTTTAATTTAATGCCCTCTATTTATTGAAACAGTCAAAAGAAACGTCTGCTTTGCCTTCTCCTATTAATCTCCATTTTTACATATGGATCATACTGTTCTTTGTTAGTAGTCCTCTACAAGTTCAGCTGGTCTAATCTGGTCACTCTTACTTCATGGGGAATTTTTGCAGTTGGACTAGATTCCATTCCATTCCATTCTATTTGTAGGGGTAAACCCCTAAATCTATGACTGGTTTTTCTCCATTTCTAAAGTATTGCTGTTTGTCTGTAACCTGACTTCCCTGTCTCACGTTACTAACACATAATGGACACTGTTGGTTCTGACGGCAAAATTAATTACTATTGTCTTGGTGTACTCTATTTTGTAGAGTCAGAAGAAATATTTTTAATATATTGTATTAATCAGATTATAAAGTTAAAAAAATTTTAAAGGCACAGAATTTTTTTCAGGTTTAGAAACTAGTAAAATAATTGTAAAAAACTACTATATCTATACAAAACATATATATTTTTATATATACATTATCTATCTATCTATCTCTCTCACAGTCTGAATTAATTCTGAATTACCTGAAGTCCAGGCTTTCCTGGCAATCCCGGATCACCTTTTGCATCATAACCTTGGTTATATTCATCTGCAGGGCACCCCTGGACAATTAGATAAAAAGGAAGATAAAAAGTTATGCTGTAGAACTGTCTAGTGGAACAAATCTTCTAATACAGTTTGTAGGGAAATAAGTGACATCAGAATTGCATAATGATGTTCACTATGGATAGTTCTACCTTTAAAAAGATTTTATTAAACAGGATATACTTTTCTCAGGCATTCCAGTTCTCTGTTAGGAGCACTCTTCATTTCAAACATACCTGTGTTACTCACTGTCCTAACCTTCAATTTTTTGGGGTAATTTTTCTCCCTTTAAAATACTCTCTAGTGCATCTGCAGATTTCCATATGAATTCATAAGCTGTTTGGGGCAGGGGTTTAGTTCTTTGCGTGCTTGAAAGGGTTAAATTCATTACACACAATAACAGTATGTAAAGAGGAAAAAAATTATGTACTGTTTTGTAAACCCAGGGTGAATGCAACTAGTACAGCGGAAACACTACAGTTTGTGGTTGCTGCTTCTGGAAAGTAGACCTTCTGTTTCTCATGAATGGAGATGTTGAGAACTCATTTCCAGCAGCAAACGTACACACAAGCAGTTGATCATCAATAAATATTTCATGTAATATGGTGTAAATAACTGACCTTCTCTCCTTTGACGCCAGCAATACCCTAGGAAGAAGAACAATTATATTATTAAAATAGAAAAGTTAAGAGAGACAGTGCCGAAAGGACACCTTCTAAATATTCTCTAAACCTAGTGCTAAGTTATTTATTTTCACGGACACAGTTTATAGCCAGGTACATGTTTACTGTGCCAGATTTCAATTTAAGAAGAAAGGGCATATTGTTAAAAAATAGTCCAATCTCACAGTTAGACTCCACAAGTGAAGGCAGAACAGTTTTGAAGCCTGACCTTAATAAATAAATAAATAAAATCAGGAGAGCTCATAAAGTAAAAATCATGTTTAGAAGTTATTAGATTTGAAGCCACTGAAACTTGACAGACAGCATTCCTTTTCCATTTGTTGTTTAGAAGTTTCTTTTAAAAACACATTTCTACAGAGAAAAAACAAACCCTAGGGTTAAAGCAATGCAACCATAATGAGAAGCTCTGGGTTTAATTCCTGGTTCTTATTGACTTATTTAGGCCATTTTCTCAAAGATATTTAGGCATGAACTGAAACTGCAATCTATATATTGGACACCTTAAATAAGCAAGTGGTAAATTTTCATGGGTATCCCCTGAGACATTAAAGAGCTAACGCCAGTCAATGAATTTGCATGTACTCATTAACTCAGAAGTTGAGGCCCAACTTTGGTTTCTTTATCACAGTTTCCATATTAATAAAATGGGGATGCCTATATATTTCAACTGTTGTTAATACCAGCTAATGTGAGGCTATACATTCCTTCAGTGAATGGCTTTATGTAGAAATGCACACAATCATGAATTTCACAGACACCTACTGGAATGCCTGGAGCACCTCTTCTACCTGGAGGACCTGGAAAACCTCGATCGCCCTGAAAGTAATAAGAGTGACTATTAATGCATATTATTGTTTGGTCTGATTTTAGCAAATATGATTACAAAAGAAGTCTTTTATGGTATCATGCCAAAATTGTGAGTTGCATTACCACCATGTTTGCTAGAACGGGCAGAGCCTGCCTGTATGAGTCTTGACTTCTATCCCAGACACCAGGTTTTATTAGCTATGTCAGATCAGTTTACTGTTTCATTAGAAATGTACCATGTTCTGTTGTAGGCATTCTTCTGACACACTCTTTCAGAATGCTGGAAGCATTTGCTTATGGAGCAAACAAAAACTAGTAGACCTGTAACTTAACATTAAGCCTTTTCTTTTAATTACTTTCTGGACTTCTGAATTGTCAACTGCAAGCTAGATACTGGTGAAATAAAATTCATTATCTATCTCTTCTATAACCCACTTCAACAGAAGGATAGGTTGGACAAAACTGATTAGGTCTTCTGGATTTAATTGAAAAGTTTTATCTGCCAAAATATCAAATGTTATCCTTAGCTTTTTAGCAAAGGCCATGAACATGTATTATTTCCCGGTTGATAAAGTCACCAACCAAACCAAATCAAAGTCATCATATATTGGGGGGAAAAAATTCAGAATGCTTTCTGGCCATTCCTAAACATAGCCAAATACAATCTACATAACATTCAGCTTGGTTTGTACCTTTGTGCCATTGCATCCTGGAACACCCGAGTACCCAGGAGGACCAACAGTTCCCGGTTCACCCTAAAAAGAAGTGCAAAATTGACACAAGCTTTGTTTTTGCACATTCATACTACCCTACAGCAACATTGAAAGAGTTTATGTTGGAGCAGTGTTTCACAAGACTTGACAGATAACAGTGTGTTCTTAAATCATTACAATGAGTAAGAACTGCTGATGCTAAGATTGCTATCTCTGGCTAATTAACAGAGACAATGCTGATGTTGGGACTAGAGGGAGCGCATTAGGCTGAGGATGATTGTGTACTGAAGACTGTAGCAAGAGAGAAATGGTTAAATCAGTTTTGTTTGTACTTACTGGAAGACCTGGGGGACCTGAAAATCCAGGTATTCCTGGTACTCCCTAATGATATAAAAACAGAGGAATAATATTACAAATTTTAAGCAAAAGCTCATGATGCAGTTTTCCTTTTGATTGCATTCATAAGAAGAATGAATGCAAGATTGATTCTATCAAAAGATCATTATTTCCTTAACCCTTCTGACTCTGAACCAAGTATAACGATAGCTTATGCCCTGTTAACATAGATCCACAGAAAAAAACCCAAAACAACTCTTCATGGAATTCTAGTCTGACTTTTTCATAGCACACCCCAATACTATATACATACAGCACAAACCTTGTACATAAGGTGTAGCAAAAAAGGCGAAAGTTCTAAAAAATAGATAATGCCCACGTCATAAATTTTAAAAATACTTCAAAATCATATATAATGTTTTGGTTTTATTTTTCACAAATGGTTGAACCAAGTTGGCATTTAATATGACATTTAATACATACAAGTTTGCTTAAAATATACTTACTCGTATACCTTTGGGTCCAACTAAGCCTGTAAGCCCTGGAGAACCCTAGATCACAAATGGAAAACAATGTATTTCAATGTAATTGAGATAAAGCACATATATGTCAACAGGACATGCAATATTTTAACACCAATATGTGCACATAAAATTATATAAATAAATAAAAAATGATTTGCCTATTACAGACACTAAAGCAAACAAGCATTTAATACAACTTGCATAAATCTTGGCATCTTGCCCTCCTTTTCAGTGTTTATGGGGGATGTGTCTCATCATAGGTCAAAAAAATAACAGTCATTGTATGTTGAGAAGCAGTTGCTGTGGATCTCTCCAAACTGTGAGACCTGGAAGTGCTTTCCTGTGAGGAAACAGCTGGAAGCCTCACCAGTACTCAGGACAGCTTTTTGGCTCCCAGATATGGGTGATGTTCATGTAATGATCAGGTATATGCACGTACCAGCCACTCTCACCTGCACTGTTGTGCATGGAAAGGAAAGCCAGGAGAAGGCTGAAAGGAGTCTGAGCAGGATGGAAGAGTAAGGCTGAAAGAAGACAGCAAAGCATGCCACAGCACAGTCTAGACAGAACCTGCTACAAGACACTTAGAGCTTTACTGATAGTAAGAAACTTTTACTGTTCCCAGAAAGGAATGGGGAATGTACAGAACTGCGTGGCTCCTAAAATCCTGGGCAACACTTTGTTTCAGATAATGTACAGGCTTTGAATAGGAAAAGCTAACTGGAATACACTACAATAGATGGCCTTCAGGCTGAGAGAGATGTTATTGCTAGATAAATTATCCTTACTTTTTGCCATTCTTGCAGAAGTTATTATCGCTTATTAAAATGCTCTACTAAATACTTTTCAGTGAGTTCAGATAAATGGCTCAACAACATGTATGAGATGTACCATGAGCATCAGTTCCACAAAGTATTGTAAAAATGAGATAGGACAGAATAATGCAATATCACCCAAACAAATTAAAATGATAAAAAATTGGTTGAGTGCTGGAGACACATTAGTGCAGGTCCTAGACATAGTATGATTGTGGCTGTACCTTTCTGATTTATTGATGACAGCAGGAATGCTGTTCCCCAAGACAAATGTAAATAAGATGTTTCTTAATGAACAATTTATTTGTTTTTTTCTTCTCATGTATGAGTCATTGAAAATTCATATTTAGGCTCAGTATAGGCATACAGGAAAGAAAGCCCAGGTCACTGAAGTCACTCTCTCCATACTGCAGGCAACTAGGTATTTCTTAAACAGACCAAGAGTAATCTTAAAAAACATCTTTCTCTTCAAATTTTCTTAAATCCATTTTTCATATTTGTCTCAGTAGTAGCTTGTTTCCTCTCTTTCCAGCAACAGATGTCAGAGTATACTGTTTAAGACAAAATTGAGATTATGCTGCTAAAATCTATTTAGACCCATGTTCATTGCCTCTGGCAGTTCAGTCCAGGTGCTTTAGCACTGGCCACTGGCCAACTGACAATAAAAGCCCATGTTCGTATCAGACACTTCCACTCGGTCAAAAATGACCATTGCAGCTGGTGACCACACAAAATCCCTCATTAAATAGGAGACTCTGCAACAGGTTTTGTTTTGGTTTGGTTTTGTTTTTTAAAACAGAATTCTCTACTCAGTCATACTCACTTTCCGAGTCAAGTACAGTGGTTTCTCTGTGTGTCTTTCTGCATGTCTCACATACACACCTACCTTTGGTCCCTGCGGCCCTGGAGGCCCTTCTGGACCAGGAAAGCCTCTAAGACCAGGTGGACCTGGAACACCAGGAAAGCCTTTTTCACCCTGTAAATATTAAGAGGAAGAAGTTCTTAAAATATCCATGAATTCTCCTTTTGGTAAGTTATTTTTAAGGCATTCGTTTCTTATCTTCTATGTATCTGTCTGCTGCTGTGGCAGGTATGTTACCCCTGCCCACACTGACCTGTTTTTGTGGTCCTGCCTGTGTGCTGTCTAGGCCACATAGTACCACTTAAGTAACACACTCGTAAGTCTAGTTGAAGATATCAGAAGACAACTGTACTCAAGATTTTGCAGAGTACAGAAGTTAATTGGCAGCATGAAAAGTTTAATAAAGCAGCTGATACATATTCCTTGTTAATATTTCTATATTGTGTTTAGTCCCTACAAGAAACACAAATCCAAATCCATCATAGTAGCCCTAATTTGTAGTTGGCAAACTTAATGGCTGCTGCTGTACAGTAAGGTCAGTTCCAAATCATCAGTACCTCTCTTCATGCAAGCCACCAAAACAGTGGGAGTCAAATGAAACAAAATCATTCAAACAGAATAAAAGAAGGTTGCTTTAAGTGACACCTTTTAAAAATTATGCTGAGTCTCAGAGATTAAGACACCCACTTACTTTTTCATGTGTTTTTTAAGGTCAAGTTCAAATAACCAAATCATGTAAAGGAAAGACAGAAGATAAAAGCTACGCAAATAGAATACAGGAGGATAAGTTACAGTGGAAGGGGCATTTTCAGTTTTTTACTTAAATATAATGAAGATGCAAGTCTTATCTTGATTAAAATAAAGTGCTTGAAGCCTGGAAACTCACAGGAAACGTGTTTCAGCTCTTTAGATAGCAACAATTTAGCGTGCTCAATTTTACATTAGCAAAGAGCTGCCTATTCAAGACCTTTTACATCACAGCATGACATGGGAGAGAGAGGATGGGGTTATCAACTCGCTCAGTCAATTTTCCTATTGCTTTATCAGGGGAGAGCTATAGGAAAAAGCACTTGGAGTTTTGCTGTGCAGAAGTTGCGGTATTTTATTATTTAATGTACAAGATAGGATCCAAAAGAAGTCTCTTGGAAGTCAAAATACCTTGGCTTGTCCCTCCACCAATTCTCACCCCTCAAAATCCCACAAACTAGATTTTAAATAGCTTCTGAATTAAATAAATAAACAAACAAATACATAAAATATATAAAAATAGAATATAATCCCAGAATACTTTAACAAAAATTAAAATAAGAATTGCATTATGAAGTGTCTGTGAGATCTGTGTCATAAACCGGTATAGCTTTTTATAACAAACCGTTTATTAAATCCACCAGCATACCAAGAAAGGCAAAAAAGGCTCATGCTATACCAAGACGTGCCACTGGAGGGGGTGTGGTACTAACTCACAGAAAAACGAATGAAGACCTCGATCTTCCTCCACCGAGCTTGCTACCCCTCACTGAAGCAAGCCATGGGGTGCTCCCCAGACACAGAGCAGCACTGCGCTTTCCTGACAGCTTCACTCCCCTCCAGGCAGTTTTATCCACATTTTCTTCTTGACAGATAAACAAGATCAGAGGATTCTCAAGTTGGGGAATTTCTTAACATTGAAGAGTTATCAAAACATATGGATTAACGTAACTGACTTGACATTCCAAAGCTGCCTTAAAAAACTTAATCATTGTAAACAACGATTAACTCTTACCTACTTATTGCTCATTTGCGGCTGTTCATTCTTACTAGTACTTCTCTTTTAGTGGGCAGCTTATTTGTTTCTAATTTTTCAATTGGTCTCAATTTTACTGGTTAGGATAAAGTCAGGTTAGACCAACTAAGAACATGAAAAATAAGCACTGAGACTTTACTAAAGATACAACTATTCTTCTTTCCCACTCATGAAAATATGTTTTAATACTGAACATAGTTACTTTGAGAGAACTTTTCTCCACCACTGAAATGAAGCTTCCTAACGGCAAGACTAGTAGTGTTTACTGTGGTGCAATATATTTTTTCTTGGTAACAGAAGTACAGGAGGGAAGTTGTGAGTACTTATTTACCAGCCAGAGGTGTTCATCAGTGATAGTAATCACAATCCTAAGTCTCTACAGACATCTGGAACCTACTGATAAGTATGGCAATCACTGTGTCCACAATTAGCCTGAATTAAAACCATGACTTCTTTAATAATACCCCTTTCATTTGTGAATCCGTTGTTTTTCCAACTACAAGCAGGAGTTTGAAAGAATTTTTGGCATTTGTGTAATTCAGGTTTGTCTAAAAGCTACTCCGGGTCTCTGCCAAGCTCCTGTTGGCAACAGGCAGAGCTGCGGCTCTGTTACTTTTGATGGATTTGATGCTGTTCCCTCATTGCTGGCAAGGTGTTTGTGATTAGGACCCAGAAACTCATCCCCTGTGTTGGTCTGCAGGAGATTTATCTGTTTGATGCCAGTGTATGTAGCTTTCCTCCAGGAACTGGAAAAGGGGGGCAGATGGGCAAGGTCCAAAGCTGGAAAGAAGGAAGCACTGAACATGACACTCCTGATGGCATTATGAAATTTGTAACAGGAGACCTGCTGCCAGGGTAATGCTATCTGTGAGCATTTCTTAGCAGTTTGTGAAAGGGACCTAGTGCTTCGGACAGTTGTTCTTGTGCTGGTATTCAAACATCACGCAATGCTGTAAACAAATTATTGCATTAAAAAAAAAAAAAAATTAAAAGTTTTCTCAAACAGTGTGTCCAGAGTTATTTTCACAGATTTTTTTTTTAAGGTAGTGTATTCCTTTAACAATTCTTTGTAGACCTTGTTGACAGAATACCTTCATGCAATAAATTCACTCACTATATCAACTCTACTAATGTATTAACAATTTCCAAACATAAGCTAATCTTAAAAAAGGAAAAATACATTTGTTCTTACCTTATTTCCTTTCATGCTATCGCAAAAGCAGGGACTTTTACCTTTGCATACGCAGCTCTGAAAAACAAAAAGACAAGCTTTGGAATACAATTATTTTTCTTATTCTGTTGTTTGATGAGGGGCAAAGGAGATCTCAGTGGCTTTAGTAAGGTAATTAGTTCACAACTTGAAAAAAATGTTTGTGAAAAGTGGCAATTCTCAACAGCGGAAAAGAGCTCATTATTCCTCTCCTCTGTACTGTCTTTTGACAGTAGTTTAATTTTTTAGTTGGGGTAAAGGCCAAGAAGCTGTGCTTCGCACCACCAGGGCTCTATCATCAGTATGAAGTGTAAAATTCAAGAGTTTGGGCTCACAGGACTAAACATTGTTTCTATAGTAAGTTTTTTAAAGAATCACCAAATACACGTACTGATATCGTTTTAGATTATACTTATTTTTATTTTCATCTATTAACCAATAATTTTCTGACTTTTTTGTAGCTGCATTCACCTCCTGACCCTGGCTGATGGTACCTAAGACAGGTTTCCTGCGCCAAGCTGCACGACAGTGAGTGTCCTCACACAGGGACGTCCCCACTCCTGCACCAAGTCCTGGGCTGTAGCTGCTACCAGCTTGTCTGTGACCTCAGGTGAGCCTGGAGTTCAAAGCCCTCCTTGGAGGGCTGAGTGTTGCACTGTAGCATTCAAACCTCCCTTTGAGTCTGTGGCCTCTACTGCCAGAGTGCGGCAAGGCTATTTGGGAGCAACTACAATTTGGGAAAATTCAATGATTAAACAAGTATGAAGAAGTAGTCAGTTTTTTACTGTTCAGATTTAAGTGAAACAAACCAACAAAAACCCCAAACAAAGATAGTCAGTATGTAACTGGATATACAGTATGACTAAATTAGCTAGCTCATGTACTAGGTAGTCATAGCAGGGAGCTCAGCAGAGCTGCAAAGCACATTTGAGATGGTGAACATGAGAACACTTAACTCTTCTGTGCCCTGTTCCTGATACAGCTGTTATGCACTCAGTACCTGAGCTAGCCCAGCCTGGCTGGGACAACTCTGCAAAGGACTTTTCTACACTCATGTAGACATACCCTATTTCAGTGGAGTGGAGGAGAAAAAAATTAATCCTTTGTTAACATAAATATTATACATACTAAAATATCGTTGAGGTTATTGAAGCCATGTATTTCATGCAAATGCAGGGTAAACTGCATTTATTGCCCTTCTTTGTACACGTAAGTTCTTCCCTTTGTTTTTGAGGCTCTTGCTGAATGACTTTTTCAATTGTACCACTCTAGAAAGAGTTATTTTTCAGTTTATCCTCCCACTTTACTATATACGTTTATCACAATAACATATACTACGGTATAGTTACAGGCAATAAGGGACAAATATGACACATTGGTTATGAAGATATTTTTCTAAAGGTCAGAAAAGAAGGAAGAATTGTACTTTTTTTTTACAAGATTAAAGCTTTTAAGATGGTATGATGTGAAGTTTCTATTTAGATCTTGAAGACAGAATTAATTAACCCCTACAGCTGGTCATAATACAACAGCAGCACTGTTTCACATTTATAACTTTTCCAGTGGTGTTCTCAAAAAAACAGAAAACAAAAGACAGAGGAAAAAAAACATACTACATTACATTTAAAAATTATGTCAGACTCTCATTAAATTTAATTTTCCTGTGGCAATCTGTTCAGGTAAAACATTTTACAGAATAGAATAGTATTTTTTCTTCCCACAAGCGAGGATCAAGTTCTATCTTTATCATCCAAAACTGAGGTATGTGGTATCAGCTAGCTGCCTTCATTTCTTACACAGTTCATGGTGCTTGTCTCTTCCCATTGACTACACAAGGAAACTTGACAACCAGTTCGGAACTGCTCATCCAATCTCTTTAAATTCCTCTTTTAGGATGGAGGAAAGATGCTGCAAGTATTTGCTGTTCTCTGTGGACTAGACAGTTACTGACAGTAGCTGCCTGTCTTTTAGGTAACTGAAGTTAGGTGAGATGATGTCATCTATTAATTTACAAATAAATGCAAGGGGTATTGCTCGAGTGAACAGCTATTTAAACATTCTTTTACAAAATAAAACAAAAATTAGAATCAGTCAGCCATGAAAAATGCCCCAAGAAATGACTGTGTCTGCCTGTGTTCTGTAGACAGATTAATAGGTGATTACTTGATGTTTCAAGCTAGATTTTCAACGAGTTGTAAACATGAAATACTTAAATCTTTGGCATATTTAAAGAAGACTCTTTTTTCCCCTGATCTGACAGCTAGAATTCAAAAATCAAAAATTTGGAAAACAAAGGTGTCATGTAAGACAGAAACTATGTGACTATGCTGCCTTTACTATTATTTTAATCAATATGATTATATCACCAGAGACGCAATAAACACTAGTGTTGAATTAACAACAAACAGTACCCTGATTTCTTTTTGATAAAGTCTATGAGATTGATACTGGTTAATCTAAATTCACCAAGTTACATGACATATCTTAAGCCATTAAGCATAAATACCAGAGGCTAGAGTGGCATACATCTCAAAATAAATTTGGAACACTGTGTAAGACAACCATTTTTTCTTGATCCTGATTCAACAACAGTACCTTCCATCCCAAATTATTCCTTCAAAATAGGTGACACAGGTTATTGGTACATGCCTGCTAAGCCATATAAAAACAGTACCTGTTTGATGATCAGCATCCCAAGGAAAGATGTAAACTAGGACACAATAAAAGCAGTCTTAAATTGCAGGCACTGCATTTTACTGTTGTACAGGGCTGGCAAGTGACTCAAGCTACCACATTCTTAAGGCTTGCAAACTAAAATTGTAAATTAAGTACAAGACCTATGAGACCCATTTACTCAGCAACCTCCACTGCTGAAGCAGAGATTCAGCTTACAGATTTAGTAGACACATGTCTGAGTCCAGGAAAGGTGCTGTTTACTGAGGAAAAAATGCTTACAATATTCCAAATTCTCTGGATTTCTTCAGTGTATCTGGAAGCATGTCCTGCCTGACCATAGAAAGCTTTCCTGAGAAACAGCCACACTTGGCTTCTAATCTTCCTGGTACCAGTTATTTACCATTATAATTCTACAGACCTTCATGGAGTTGCACCTTATTTCTACTTGGGAAAGTAAAGTTGGAAGCAGATTCTTTACAGTGTTTGTATGCAAAGCCCAGTTTTCAGGACACATCAAGAAACCACCAAATGAAATGACTGTTCTATAATAGGTATAATCTGCAGAAGACTTGGTATGTACAGATACAGAATAAACTTTTTCTTTTAACTTACAATCAAAGATAATCCAATGTGAAGTTAAATGCATGAACATGTAGAAACTTATGATGCTACACAACTAATCGAGGTTATTAAACTATTTAAAGAAAAAGAGCCTTTGCTCTTCAAGAAGTCAGAATGCTTAGAATGTGTTTAATTTGCCATTACTAAGCTTTCAGATCAGTTTAGGTCTTTTTGTGTACACATATCACTTTAAACTAAACTGAAAAGACCAAAGATGATTTTACATTACACAGTCAGTTAACTGGATAATACTAAATGTTTTGGCATATGATTTTTACATTAGATTAGATTATGCCTTCTGTAAAGGAGCTTTGAACCAAAAAATCATTGCTCACTTACACTACTGGATGTTTCCACATCCTTGCAAGATGCCTGCAGCTCCTTTATCACAGGATCATAACAAAACAATAGTATATTGCCAGGTTATAAGATAAGGAAATTGAACATTAGTTATTAATGGTTTATTCAAATTCCTCACGATAACATCTACATAAGTCAATGCATTAGTAAAGCCACAGGTTTACTGCATGTTTTTCAGTTTTGTGATTTTTGTAATAATCAATCATCTACGTTTATTTCAAATATTTAGATATGGTAGATGGCACTAGATTTTTGATCTAAAAATATGAGCCAAAGAATAAAGTCAGATCATTCTATGAATAATAAATCAAATTAATTCACCAATGAACCAAAATTAAAAAAACCCAAATTGCTCTTTCCTTGATCAATTTACAGAAGAGCTCCTTCCAGAAGTGTGATGAGTGATATTAGTAGTATTATATGTTCTTTAAATAATTACACTTGTACACGCTGAAGTATATTTTCTGCAGTGGTTAATATTGCATTCAGTGAGTGCAACCTTATCTATTACACTGAATTGCCCTTCCTACACTATGGGATTGGATTCTATGGGGCTCTGACCTCTCCCTGCTCCCAATTCAGAGACTAACTTAAGCATCTGCTTAAAATGTGTTCCAGTTGTCTCCTTCACTGAATCACTCAAAGAAATGGCAAAGATAAAAGGAAGAAATAACGTAATACGGACTATGTTGTCACCTATACAAAGCTTCATGTAGATTCTGCACGGCACTGCTACTACTACCATTGCAGCCGTGGCAACTTAATTAGGAGTATCAGAGAAAATCATACATAACTCACAGCACTTTACCAAAGAACTAGTTATATGAAGGATGTCAGAAAATGTTATCAAACCTGAGTATGTCAAAGGACGTCAAAAAGCATTAATGTAAGGAAAAAAGCAAACAATGATAGGTGTTTCTATCAATGGCACAGGCTTTGAGTCCTGTCACTCACATTTGTGGAGCAATGCAGTCATACTGGGAATGGTTTCAAGGCAGGAAGATGAGGAACAGATGAAATGAGCCAGTGAGGGTGATGAGCCAATAATTCTCCATTGATCTCTTTTTGGAATTACATATATCATGACAGAACAGTCAAGACTATTTGTTTGCATTTCCAGATCCAGAGAAGATCAGAGCAGGTCAGCTATGATTTCCAAATACATATTTGTATTAAAAATATTGCACCCAGGACAGAGAGGCAGCAAAATGTATTGTTGCAGGCCACAGGCACCGTATTCTTTATGTTTCAGATGAAAACTACATCAAGACCACAGAGGATGAGTAATAAAGATATTCAGATGAAACTGAGATTAAATTAAATGTATTCTGTAGGGATATAGTAATCTGGCTGCAGTGGGGCTTAAGTTTACACTGTTGGCCTGATTGGTCTTTAATTTCATGGGTGAACTCCACTGATTCCAGAGGTGAATCCTGGTTAACATAAATGAAAGATGACTGCGCAACATGAGGAATTTTAAGATTAATTAAAAACAGTGCAAGTGATATCCATTAATTACTCTGGACAGTAAAAATAGCCCAGGTGTCTTCTCTCAAGTGGATGGTGAAGCTGTCGCTTTCCTTCATTGGTGGTTCTAACGGCTGATCAGGCTCATTTTTAAAAATGCAAGCCTGCTTTTTCATTTAACCTTGATTTTTATTAGCATCTCACCTATCCTTCCATTATCTTCTAACTTCAAAGATCACTAAATCAGAACTCCATCAAAACATGCAATAAGACTTATTGGATAAAATCTATTTTTCTGTGATGCTGCTTTTTTTTTTTTCCCCCTTTTTCATCTTTCTGCTCATTAAATGTATCCTGAGCACCCTGCAAATATGGAGGTCATCACAGTGGTCCTTTCTAAGTGGAAGTAAATTATCAGATAATTTCCAGTTTTCTGTAATTTCTCTTAAATTTCAATACTTATTAAAAATTATGTGTCAATGCGCCAGCTCCTTTAAGAGCCTTGATTATGAATTTTCAAGGGCTGCTGACACACTCAGATTTCTGAATTCTTCCTGAGCTCAGTGCAGAGCAATCACTTTACACATTCCAGCTGCGTCTATAAACCACAACTGAGCAGACAGAATAATATTGCTCAAATAGTTGATGTTAATATAGTGCTTAAAACTACAAAGGGTCCGTTTCTCTAATGTTCTCTACTACATTTTCTATTACATCTAATAAAAGTGGGTGTTACAGTAAGTGGAAAGTTTTGCTTTAACGTTTATCTACATTACAGACTTGTGTTGGGGTAGGTATGCTGCACAGAGATGTGAAATGCTGCACCTTCTGAAGGACACTATGGTGCTGGCTAAAGCGTCTAGCTTGGACACACTTAGGGTTTTGAAAATTTATCCTAACCTGCTCGAGTAGAAGATGTGAGAGGCAGACCTGTATAGGAAAAAGTTCCCATTGTGGAAAAGGCTGTATAAGGAAAATCTTTTCTCTGGGTCTGATGCACCTGTGTTAGCATACTTAGCTAGACTAGCAGAGTCAGTAATTCTATGCACACATGGTTAGTAGATACGTGACCCTGGCAGCATATTCCTCATGTTGCACAACTGTAAATCACCATGTAGCGTACAAGGTACTGGAGAATGAAGTCCCCTCACTCCAAAACATTGCTATCAAAACAAAATACCAGTCTCACAATTACAATCTGTATACTAAAAGTTTTTCATGCATTCTAAGCATCAAACATGAATTCATTAAAATTATCAAAGACCACGAAGAACTTTGTGTTTTTTTAGTGATTGCTGGACCAGTAGAACAAAACCAAATTATTAAGCCTTCAATAAGTATAGACAACATAGAGCAGAAATAGGAGATGATGAGATGAAGGAAAATATGTCAGTTCCCAAACCCTGAAACATTGTTTAGTCACTTGTGAACTGGAAGGCAGCCAGACATTCCTACCTTAGAAGGCTCCTGAGAACAGCCATGAATGCTATCAGAATTCACTGCATTTTGCCTACCAGTTGAATACCTAGCACCTGACAAAAAATATTTAATTTTGACTTTCCATTATAAAGAAATATACCTGTAACTTTAACTTACAAAGAACTCGGTCAATAATGTCTAACGTAGGGAGATCGGCTCTCAAAGGACACAAGCGGAAGACAACTGTTATGCTACAGACAGTGCAGGTGTTGAATAAGTTCCATTAAATACTTGTAATAGGAACCTTGCTCAGGGAGTAACTACTGAATCAATATCCCTCCTTGGTGACATAGGCCTTGTATTACTGGTTATGCGCTGCTTTCAGTGTGAGGTGCAGAAGAGAAGTCCTAAGCATTTATGATCACAAGAAAAACCCTTCGTAACACTTTGCAGAAGCAGGATTTTGTGTCTTAGAGATACACAATTTGTGATCACACAATGTGAACACACAACGTGTCTATCTGAACTTGATAAGAATTTCCTCACTTTCCAGCCTTAATTTTAAATTGTCAGGAGTTCTTTTGGAAGGGACTTGCTCTATCATGTAATATAAAGATATATCTATAATGGTATTTGCAAACCATAATGAATGACTGGTATGGAGAAACGGAAGAAGCTGCTGTAGATGAACATTTAAACAACTTATTATGTCAAGGGAACATGTGTATGAAAACCCTTTTTCACTTCAGAGATTGAAACCATTTTGAAAACATTCTCCTAGTTTTTAAAGTGAAAACCTGTTTGGTAAGAACTTTGTATAACAATAACTTTGTAGTGTTAGCCAAATCTCCTCATTATAACTACACATATTTATCACAATAAAACCCTGTAACATAAACCTTAAATAAAACAGTTTAAAGCAGATGGAAACAAATTTTTCATAGAATTTTTGGTATCTCTTGCTTATGTTTAAATGGAATAAATTATGTCCTTGGGGGAAAAAAAAAAACAACCAAACACAAAAAAACCAAACCAAAACCCTGTAAAACACCCCAAAATTCTTTCTTCTTTTTTTTTTTTTTTAATATATTTACTGTATAGCATATCTTTTCTGCTGTGAATGAGTCTGTATGGAAGTTCCAAGAAACTACCGTAACATAGCTGTTCATACTATTCTTATGAAAGCATACCATCCTGCCATCTTGCTCATAGTTCCACACAGAAGTGCCATGGTGCCAACCATGTTCTTGTCCAAGCACATACAGTACAATAATTATATGGAGCTTCTCCCTTCTCTCCAACTCACTGACAGTAAAGAATTCGGGAGTGTGTGAATGGTAAGGCTTAACAATCTTCACTGTGCCTGCATGTTATCATCATTGCATTAGGATAGAAGAGGTAAAATGTTGTAATTTAGGAAAAAAAACCCAACACCTTGAGTTTTCACAAACTCAAATTGTTTGTGAGCTCTGCAGTGATGACCGCTAAGGCCTGTGTTGGAGAAGCTGCCTAAAATTACTCAGTATCTATGTATGAAGAGCTGGCATGTTGTGTGCGATTTTGGAAAACTAACTTGAGGGTCTCAATTGAATCTCTGGGGTTTGGGTGGTTTTAATTGCTTTTAGTCTATAAAGGGAAAATACAGAATTACTCCCTCTTTAAACACAGAGAATGATAGTTTGCTTTCTTCTTCTAAAACACAGAAAATTTTGATACTTGTATTTGTAATGACCGATATCTTACTCTACAAATAATCTTACTAGGGTGGAAGTCACTGTGATGAGGACTATCAGAAATTGGACCAAACTGTTCAAAATATATTCAGATGGGGAAAATCTCCAAAGGCAGGCCCATTAACCTCATCTCTGTGGGTTTCTTCTGACCTTGAACAGGACATGGGCACAACAGAAATAAATATTCTTCCTTTCCACAAGGCAAAAAAGATTAGGCAATTCAGGCCACAGAATTTTGTTTGGTGTAGCAAACTCTTAAGGGTGTTTAATCAGCTTATTCATCCGTGCCCTTCCTTCCTAACAGAGGGGTCATCTTAAAAGAGCAATCTAATAACAAAGAATACACACCATTTAACTAGTGAATTTTAGCTTATCTATCACAATATAGTTAACATTACATCACACAATTCGTATTTCTTCCCGAGTGTTGAGTGTGGGAATGGTACTCGCTGTAATTGTTGTCTCCTCAAGCCTGTATATTTTTATATTCATAAAATTCCTGGTGTGCATCATCTGTTAAGTGGTGCAAATAGCAATGAAAGCAACAGTAGCTTGTTCAGAGAAAGCTTATTGAGCATTTGGTTTCTCCTTTTTTGAAAGGCTCTGTGATTTCACAGATTAAAGAAAAAAAAAAAAAAAAAAGAGGTTACTTTTTCTTGCAGCTTCCTCCAAAATGATCTGTGGAAAAATGCAGCATAAAGCCCTAGTTAAAAAGCCTTTATGGAACTAGGCCAAATGGAAAATCTGTAAACCTGTGAGACTTGTACCCCATCACAAAAAACAAAAAAATACGAAAAAAAAAAAAAAAAAAAAAAAAAAAAAAAAAAAAGACAAACAATGAAAATAGAACTAAAAATATACTAGGTGTGGCAAAATGGAACTTTTTCAGTGTGTGCATGAGAGACTGGGGCTGTAAACAGTTAAGAAGAAAAAAGCCTTTTTGTATTTCACCTTCCTCCTAGACTCCTGTAATCTATGCCAACATACTGAGCCTTCTAGTATTACTTTGTTAGGCGGTAGGGTGAGAATGTGACAGTAAAACAGATGACCGGACATCCCATACTAGTTGCACTTAATAGCAAAGTATTTTGTTTCAAAGACATGTAATGATAAATCAGCTCTAGGTATTGCAGAAGAGATTGCTAGCACAGATCTCAAAATAAAATGCTGTTATATCTATATGAAATGCAAAGCAATGAAGAAAGAACCAGTGTTTGCCTCTCTAATAATTTTAATGATATTATTCAGTCAGCAAACTAACTCGAACCATAGAGTTTTGCTTAAATTTATATTTACCTTGTAGATTTGATAGAAAAAGGCTGTACATTGTTAACAGTTCAGTTTTGACAGGTGTTCACTAAGATCACCTAAGGAGGTTTTATCTTCTTTCAGTTGTACGACACAGCATACACATAGGCACACTTAACATTTCTTGGCCATCAGAGCAAGCATCCATGTCGTATAAGAGCAGAACTCCATAAATTTTGATGCACAAACATTAGGGAAACCCTGCTAATTTATGCTCTCTTGGCCCAGCAGGAAAAGCATTGCTCTGCAGTGCTCTGACATTGGCCTGTTTATGGAGATGATGGCTGAATTACAACTAATTATAGAGGCAATCAGGATCAGAACAGTCTAGTATAAATTGGGCCCAATTATCAGAGGAACATCCCCATTGACTTCAGAGCTGGGATCATATTTACTAAATCAAAGAGAGCACTTCACGAAGGACTTGTTTTTATAACATGCTCAGTAAATTCTCTTTTGTATATTCAGGTGCACATCTTCCCTTCTCGGCTGCCTTGTGCAGCAAAGAACCTGGGTGCTTCCAAAGGATGGCAGAGAAGGAACATTCTCACTGTAACATTTTCTCCCTCCAACATTTTGATTCCTAGTTCAACAAAGCAATTCAGCCTGCATCCCATTCTTACCAGCCTTGGAGATGGTCATGGCTGAGCTAGAACATTGCATTTTTTCCTTCCAGAGCCACATATTAAGATCTATTTGTGACAGCAATATAGCTTACATATAATTAGGAAAAAAATATTCCACGAAGAAGAAAACACTAGTTCATAATTAGGAAAAAAATATTCCACAAAGAAGAAAACACTAGTTCATAAGTATTTGCATGAAAATTCTAACATTTGTAAAAACTGGAATTAATTGGGAAATAGGAACACTTGCTTCTAGTCACAGACAATAAGCATAAGTGAGAAAGGGGATGCAAAAAAATCTTCCCAAGTCCTATAGTCACTGAGTTTATCTCCTCTCCTTTGCCAGCCACACATGTTGAAAAAATATAAACAGTAATGACTGAGGCAGATACAGAATATAGAGCACTTAACTTTATCCTGTGAGCTTATACAATATTGCAATTGTATTACAATACAAATAAAAAAAATGGTAGTAACCTGAGCAATCAAGTAATCTTGCTCAAGTAGAAACCCTCTTTTATTCTGTTCTGAACACAGGCTAACGTGATGTCATCATAAAAATGATCAATGCCACTAAGAAGCAGTATTGATTCAGTACTAATGAACTTGACGTAGGTATTTTTCTTATTAGTGTCATTTGAAACAGCAAATTTCAGGGAACATTTTTAGATTAGTGCTTAATTTCAAGACATACAGGAAGTACATGGATGGTATCAAAATTCAGGACACTCTCAGGAGAATTAATTGGACTGTACATGTGCATCAAGACAGTATCAGTTCCAGGTGCTGTTAAACAACATGAACCAATGAGAAAGCAAATCAATTTTTTTCTGAGAGGAAAAACATAGAAATGAGGAATGAGAAAGATCTTGTTCCCGGAGGAAACGTATTGATAATTTTTGTTATTGTTCTCAAGTATTTAAATCAACAGTGGAAAAACCCAAAGAGTTATAACATTGGTATTTGGAGTGAAGGAATACATCAAGCAAGCTGAAAAGCCTTTGACATGGGAAGATGCTACTTCTGCTGAGTTTTCAGAAGATGTGATTAGAGCGTGCCAGTGGCCAAGAATGCAGATAATAATACTCCCTAGCAGGTGCCAGAAAGTTCAGGCTCCTAAGGGCAGGGAAGTGTGGACTGTGTGAAGGGTTGTGAGGACCAAAATTTGCTGTATAAACAGCATCAGGCACAAATTAATAATTTTCTTTCTTGTCTTTGGGAATAAAGTATTTATTGCATTATTAAGAGACATACACTTAAAACTTTTCTATGTTGAAACATTTTTTAATTTATGCATACAGAAAAAATATTACTTGCTGGTCAAATATCAATTTATTTGCATATGAAAGCATAGTGTGACTTTAAAAAGCAAACAATACTTATTTCTTTGCAATGGACAGTCCAGCCAAGATGCAAGGATTTATTCATCAATCATTTCATGTCAAGTAACATTAGCCACTAATATTTAATTAGGAGTTTAGATAAAAATACTTTTTAGGAAGTTATTTCCTCCATCATCTGTTATATTAGACTCTCTTTTGAAAACATCAGCATTTTTATACAAGAATAGAAATTATGACATTTTAATCTTAAACTGATCTCAGTTATCTGTGCAAATCTAGTTTCAATTAGTCTCAGACAACATTTCAGATCCACTGAATTTTCTGAGCACCATTGAATCAATACATTGCATTCAAACTTTGCTTAAACATCAAGATTTCTGTAGAAGACACTTGTTACTATCCCAAATCCTGTCTTTAAGACCTAAGTGTAAATGAGGATCTAGTAATGACAACTCTCTGGAAAATGGGTATCTCAGAGCTTCATGATTTAACTGTAGCAGAAAGGCTGCTAATGCACAAAGGTACGTGAATCTGAGAGACTGGCAAATACTCTAGGATCCTACTGAGGTTGCCAAAGAGCGTTGAAATGCTTTACCGAGCCACATGCGGGGTCTTACTTGTCAATACACCTCCTTTTCCCTTCCTTTGTAGATAAAAACACGAAACGGGATGACAAGATCAACACAGCCAGCATAGAGGCTTAGAAAAAGTGTGTGTGTGTCGTGGGAGGGGGGAGGAGTTCCCAGCACACAGCCCGTGCTGCTAACAGCCATCCCGAAGCATACACAACGATGTCCACCTCTTAGGAGCAACAGGAGCAATGGGTGGGAGGTACCAGCAGAGGAAGAGAAAAATGGAATAAAGAACAGCAAACAGGGTGAAAGAAAGGCCAGTCTTGAGGTTGTTCATCTTCCACATCTTGCTTTAGAGTAAAGATTAGATGTAGGCAGAACCCGAAACAACTCTGCAGAAGATGAGCATTTTGCAAATAGACGTCATACCTCTGTTCTACATAAGAATTAAGAGGTATTTTCACTCCATTAGCAATAAAACAATAGGAACTTTGTTAAATGACTAAATTTGACTGCAAGTTAATTAGAGTACCATAAAAGAAAATATGTTTGGTGAGGTGCTTATGCTGTTACCAGACACTTTACTCAGAATGGGTGAGTGAAAGAGTGAAATATTTTAGAAGAAACATTATTACTAATTAGTCTGCTTCAGATAATTACAGCAGAATGTGGGTCCATTTTAGCAACAAAGTAGAAGATCAGATTTTTTCCTTACAAAGGCGAACTGCAAAACGTTTTGATTGGCAGTGAAGGATTTTCATGTGATGCCTTAGAGCTTTATTCACATGTACAAGGAGAAACTAACACTGTTGTCTATTATGGGAGCAACAGAACTTGAAATTTTCTGAAACTGACAGTCTCCTGTGTTGTTGTCTATCAGAAATTTACTGAAATTGGCAGCTTTGGTAAGTGCCAGAAACGTTGAGAGCTACACTGACTCATTTACCCTCCCAGCTTACTGCTCTTCCCCAGGTGTGAGTGTACAGCCTACATGTTATAACCAGACAGAGGAGAAAGGAACCGCAAAGACCGCAGTATGATCCAGGGGAATTTATCGACCAAAGGGCGATGCATACTCATCATTAAACCTGAAAGACAAACTGTAGGCACAGGTGGTCCAGATGATAAGTGCTGCTCTGAGAGCGTTTACCTCAGAAACCACCCACGCCCAACGCGCTCTGTCTCTGCCGTCCGCATCCACCGCCTCCTGCGGAGCGAGCACTGCCCGCGGTCAAGGCTCCGCGGCCGCTTTCCAGGCTCCTGCCGGGACTGAGGCCGCCCCACGGCAGCCCCTCAGCTGGAAGTGCGGGAAGCCGCCCTGCGACTCGCCCGGCTGGGCCGCCGCCACGCTGCGCTTCTCCTTCGCACCTGAGAGCAGCGGTGACGCAGTGCCCCGTGCGGGGGCCTCCCCGCCTTTACTTATCCCCGCCTGGCAGCGGCGCAGGGGTAACGGTACCTCACAGCTGGGCGAGATGTACCTCGCCTCACCGTGCCCGGGTGCGATGTACCTCACGCGGCTGAGGCGCATCATTTTAAATACAATAAACTCACCTTTCCCCGCCCCCAACTTGCCAACGCCGAAATGGCCGAGAGGCGAAGCCCCGCTCTGCCCCAGGTGACGCTGCAGTCGCCGCGGGACCCCGCGCCACCGTCCTGTCCCGTCGCGCCGCCCCCAGCGGGCATGGAGTGAGCGAGGAGCTGGGGGCTTTCCCGCCTGGGAGCTGAGGTGAGCGCCGCGGAGGGGCAGCCCCGGGCGACAGTAGTTGGAGCTCGTCACGGGCCGTCCCGCTTGGCCTCGGCGCCTGCCGGGGCTGGGGAGCTCGCTGAGGGGCCAGCCCCGTCCCGGGACAGCTGGAGGTGTCCCAGGTTACCGGGCTGTCTCCGTCCCCCGCCCGCTTCTCCCGCGCCGCCGTGAAGGCGCAGGTGGGGAGCGCCACCTGACCGGCCTCGGGGCTGCGCGGCGGGGACGGGGACCCGCCCGGGCCAGCCCGGGGCACCGGCCGAGCAAGGACACGGTCTGGGCCGTCCTGGAGCGGGTTCGCCTGTAGTACCCTGGCGGGGAGAAGGGGTCGGTTAAACCGGGGCGGGAGCGAGATGGAGGCGGCAGCGCTGGGTGCGTGAGTGAGGCGGTACCGGGGAAGGCCGGCCGCAGTCCGGGCCCTCAGCGCCGTCCCGCCGCAGCCCGGGCGCTCCCGAGCACTGACAGGAGAGTTTGCCTTTCAGCAACGCTTTGCTGTCCCTCAAGTGTTTTGTTAATGAGACAGCTGAGACCAAGACGCCCCAGAAGGGATAAAGTGCTGCTCACTGCATAAATGTAAATCAGTGAGTAATCAGGGAAAAATGTTTCTCTCCAGGCTTTCCACATAGCTTAGCGTGATATAAAGGTTTTCTGAATGGAAGTGTGACTTGTAAGGTGTTAGCAAGGTGTAAAGCTTATTACATTTATGTTATTGACAAAAGTACTGCATATTCAAGGTAACATCTCACCAAATAAAGTGCTGTTCTGAAATGGTGCAAACTTAGAAAGTATGTTGGCCAGGCTGGCCCCAGCAATCGTACCTTATCTGTAGTGTTCATGAATGCTGTACAGGAAATCCTGCATTACAGGTGTTATTAAGCACTACAAGTGATACAGAAAAAGCAACAATTTACAACAATATATGTATATAAATCTGTTTACAACTACTCACAAGATACAAATCTAAAGCCTTTCATGAGCATAAAACTAACCACAGAGCTTTGTCAAACAGCTTCTCTTAAAGGCATGAGAGTAGAGCTGGATCTCCATTCAGTAGACAGTACTGTCAACCCCCTGTGAAATCTGCTGTGAAAGCTAGTTAGTAGAGGCTACTTCTCCCAGAAGTTTGGTACTAGCAGCAAGAACACATCTCTGGAAGAGCAGAGCAATATGTTCAGTGTCAAAGATCTTGTACATCATCATAGTTGTTATCACCTTGGCTCTAAAATCTCAAGCATCAGTGAGAGCATGCTGGCAGGTATAGAGACAGAGGGGGAAAAAATCCCCTGTTTTCAAGCCAGATTAATGGTGACCATGTAGAGGTAACAGTATCTGAGGGATAAAACCACTGAATTGATGCATTTTATTTGTCAGTTCCTAAACTTGTCAACTGTAGTAGTGGTACATTTTTTACACGGGAGTACTATAATAAGGACAAAAATGGGGTCTACAGTTGTTTATAAGCCATTGGCACCTGTAAGTTGTAAGTACTTAAATCCACCACTGAAATTTAATGTTAGAAGAACTGGTATTAGACAGAAAGTAGCAGAGACTCATTTATGCAAAAGTGATTACAAAAAGTGGAAGGTTCTCTGAGACATCAAAGTCAGAGCAAGTAAGACTACAGTGGAAGAGAGTGGGGATTCCTCAGAAATTATGCAAATTCAGATGCAGAATGAACAGTATAACTCTCACTGAGTAAAGAAGATAATATTTTAAAGGAGACCTCTTGAATACTAAGCCAAAGAAATATTAGAAGAAACAGAAGAAAGCAGGTAAATCACTGTTATGAGAAATAACAATATATGCAGAATACCTAGTGGATGAAATACTGCTATAATAAAAAGGTATTGAATCAGTTTTTAAATGATGAAAACCTGGTGTGGAAACTTCAAAAAAAAGAAGTCAGCAAGTTCAAAGCAAAGATGGAAAAGTCCAACAAGGGGGATGCAACAGAAAGATCATTAAAAAAAAAAAAAATCNCCGCCGCGGCGCGGCCCGGCCAGAGCAGGGCGAGCAGCAGCAGCAGCGGCGCCAGGCGACCGGGGCAGCCCCTGCCGGCCATCCCCGCGCTCGGCGCTGTCTGCGCGGCGTCCCGCGGAGCTCGGCCCGCGGCGCTCGGACTCTGACCCCCCGCCCGTCCGCGGCTTTTGGCCTGGGGGCTGCTGTTTCGCACCCGCCTCGGTGCTCCCGGCGCCCTGGGGTGGGGACAGGGGCCGGGGCTGGCTGGGGCGGGGCGGGGCCGGCGGGGCCACCCCTCTCTTCTCCTCTCCCCTTTCCCCCCCGTGCCTCCTGCCTCGGGCACCGCCGGCAGCCGCCGTCCGTCCGTCCGTCCGTCCTCAGCGGGCATGGAGTGAGCGAGGAGCTGGGGGCTTTCCCGCCTGGGAGCTGAGGTGAGCGCCGCGGAGGGGCAGCCCCGGGCGACAGTAGTTGGAGCTCGTCACGGGCCGTCCCGCTTGGCCTCGGCGCCTGCCGGGGCTGGGGAGCTCGCTGAGGGGCCAGCCCCGTCCCGGGACAGCTGGAGGTGTCCCAGGTTACCGGGCTGTCTCCGTCCCCCGCCCGCTTCTCCCGCGCCGCCGTGAAGGCGCAGGTGGGGAGCGCCACCTGACCGGCCTCGGGGCTGCGCGGCGGGGACGGGGACCCGCCCGGGCCAGCCCGGGGCACCGGCCGAGCAAGGACACGGTCTGGGCCGTCCTGGAGCGGGTTCGCCTGTAGTACCCTGGCGGGGAGAAGGGGTCGGTTAAACCGGGGCGGGAGCGAGATGGAGGCGGCAGCGCTGGGTGCGTGAGTGAGGCGGTACCGGGGAAGGCCGGCCGCAGTCCGGGCCCTCAGCGCCGTCCCGCCGCAGCCCGGGCGCTCCCGAGCACTGACAGGAGAGTTTGCCTTTCAGCAACGCTTTGCTGTCCCTCAAGTGTTTTGTTAATGAGACAGCTGAGACCAAGACGCCCCAGAAGGGATAAAGTGCTGCCCACTGCATAAATGTAAATCAGTGAGTAATCAGGGAAAAATGTTTCTCTCCAGGCTTTCCACATAGCTTAGCGTGATATAAAGGTTTTCTGAATGGAAGTGTGACTTGTAAGGTGTTAGCAAGGTGTAAAGCTTATTACATTTATGTTATTGACAAAAGTACTGCATATTCAAGGTAACATCTCACCAAATAAAGTGCTGTTCTGAGATGGTGCAAACTTAGAAAGTGTGTTGGCCAGGCTGGCCCCAGCAATCGTACCTTATCTGTAGTGTTCATGAATGCTGTACAGGAAATCCTGCATTACAGGTGTTATTAAGCACTACAAGTGATACAGAAAAAGCAACAATTTACAACAATATATGTATATAAATCTGTTTACAACTACTCACAAGATACAAATCTAAAGCCTTTCATGAGCATAAAACTAACCACAGAGCTTTGTCAAACAGCTTCTCTTAAAGGCATGAGAGTAGAGCTGGATCTCCATTCAGTAGACAGTACTGTCAACCCCCTGTGAAATCTGCTGTGAAAGCTAGTTAGTAGAGGCTACTTCTCCCAGAAGTTTGGTACTAGCAGCAAGAACACATCTCTGGAAGAGCAGAGCAATATGTTCAGTGTCAAAGATCTTGTACATCATCATAGTTGTTATCACCTTGGCTCTAAAATCTCAAGCATCAGTGAGAGCATGCTGGCAGGTATAGAGACAGAGGGGGAAAAAATCCCCTGTTTTCAAGCCAGATTAATGGTGACCATGTAGAGGTAACAGTATCTGAGGGATAAAACCACTGAATTGATGCATTTTATTTGTCAGTTCCTAAACTTGTCAACTGTAGTAGTGGTACATTTTTTACACGGGAGTACTATAATAAGGACAAAAATGGGGTCTACAGTTGTTTATAAGCCATTGGCACCTGTAAGTTGTAAGTACTTAAATCCACCACTGAAATTTAATGTTAGAAGAACTGGTATTAGACAGAAAGTAGCAGAGACTCATTTATGCAAAAGTGATTACAAAAAGTGGAAGGTTCTCTGAGACATCAAAGTCAGAGCAAGTAAGACTACAGTGGAAGAGAGTGGGGATTCCTCAGAAATTATGCAAATTCAGATGCAGAATGAACAGTATAACTCTCACTGAGTAAAGAAGATAATATTTTAAAGGAGACCTCTTGAATACTAAGCCAAAGAAATATTAGAAGAAACAGAAGAAAGCAGGTAAATCACTGTTATGAGAAATAACAATATATGCAGAATACCTAGTGGATGAAATACTGCTATAATAAAAAGGTATTGAATCAGTTTTTAAATTATGAAAACCTGGTGTGGAAATTTAAAAAAAAAAAAAAAGAAGTCAGCAAGTTCAAAGCAAAGATGGAAAAGTCCAACAAGGGGGATGCAACAGAAAGATCATTAAAAAAAAAAAATCCTCTTTGAGCCCAGTCTTATCCCAGTACAGCCTATTTCACTGACCTTGAGCATCTGACTTCTAAGTAGTACGGCCCAAATGGATGACAGTTGTGTATGTGTTATGGTTAAGAAACAGCAAGTAACGTTACATTATAAGATTGTCACATAAAAGCACATAGGCCTTTATGTGGGTTTCTAGGACAGATTAATGACTTCAAAGTAGCACTGAGCTGGAGCATCTCTGATGTTCGTTGGTACCATAATTGATGGCATCCATCCAAAGAAAGTCTATGAAACCTTGATGCAGATTGTGTTGCTGATACTTTGTAGTCCATAATATCTTCAAAGAGCAACAAACTCAGAGAGATGGTCTTATCTGCCAAATCAGGGGGCCAGGCACACTTAACATCAGTTGTGTCAAAATGTATACCTGCAGCTGCCCGTAGAGGTACTTTATAAAAACAAAACAAAAAAACCCAAACCAAAACAAAAAACAAACAAACAAAAAAAAAACCCCAGTGCATGAACAACAGAGAGGTCAACCTTTATACTAGAAAGCAATTGAAAGCTTCAACAAATTAAAGTTTGGCTTTTTTTCACAGTAATTGATATTTAATGATTTTAGCTTTGATTTTGTTTCCTCAGTTTTCTATGGTAAAACATGGATAATAGTATTTTCTCTTTATATAGATAAGGAATATTTTCGTGGGAAACATCACAGTGGTATGAATTTAGTATAAAGTGCAAAGTTTCATAGGACACTGTAAATGAAAAAAATAGGGCTTAAGGAAAAGGTGAAAAGAGTATGGAATATATCCATCATGAATAAGGCAGAATTCCTATGGAAAACAGCATATATGTTCTTGTGCTTAAAACAACTATCCTAATCATATGCATAAAAGAACTACATTACAATTGAGCACCCTAATTTTTATTTCCTAACTTCTGAATCCTTGACTTTGCAACTTTAATGGTCTTGTTACACGTGATGTTGGTTTATTTGGATGTAATGAGAATATAGTTAGGGCTGCTTTAATTTTTTATACTTCAATAATTGTAGTTCTATGTTTGCCTCAAACTATGGCTCATGTCTGGTGTTCTTATTTACAGAGTCTCTAAGAATGAAATTATCTTCCTTCTTGGTCCTTGCCTAGAAACTAAACATCTAGGTTATGTTATAGTGCCAGCTTTTCCCCCTCTAGCTTTTGAAAATTTTATGAGGTGAGGTTTGGTGATGCTTGTGTAAACCCTATTCCTTTGGTGGTATTGAGTGTGTTATCCTGGGGAAATTTTATCTTCTTTTGAATTAGGTAAGAATTCTATTGAGGTAACTGTTGTGATTACTACAAAATATAAAACATGAGATCACTTTGATATATCAATCTATATAACACTGTGCAGTTCTTATATTATTGCACTGGCTGCTGAACACTTCAAACTATAGGAAGCTATATTTTCTGAATACAGAAAATGATGGATTTTCGATAACCATGATGAAATAGCAAGCAGAGTGGTTTAAGTCTTCCACTCATGCATTAAGTATGATTTCAAACTGTGTCAATAGGTTGGATCAAAATGGATTTTAATTTGAAAATAAAAGGTTCTGTGCTAATAGAAAGCAAATGTACCCAATTTAAATTTCTATTTCATTTTCAGAAGCTGTTTGGATAACTAAATAATGAGATGGATAGTGGGCAACAGGAATGAATTTCTACAAAGTCTAACACTTTATGACTGGCTTGGATTTTCCATTTGAGGCAATCCATCCTTGAAGTATTTTATTGCCTTACAAGCTTGCTTATATTATTTATATTATTAATGTAAAAAAATCAGTGAGGTAGGAATATTACCGGAATATTATGTTTTCATTAAGAGTGGTGGTTTTTGTTTTTGTTTTTACAAATGGGGAACTGGGGCACAGAAAGAGACTAAGAGTTTGGCAGATGAATGGAGTACTGTACAGTACATGTAGGGTGTGCATCTTGCAGCATGGATTGGCTACCCTTAGACTATTTATTCATGAGTCAGTGCACGGTAGCTTACAAAGTCTCTTCGTCATACTGTGGGATATGGATATACTGTGCATATACATAGGAGTCATTATGATTTATAGATTAGTTCCAGTTAGAAAGATGTTGCACTATATAAATAATAGAAAGCAAGACAGTAATGTTTCAGGAACTGCACACTCACTTGTTTTACAATGAAAAGATAGCTGCTTGTTGAACAGCTATCAGAGAGCAGCCAGTTTGCTTCAGGTTCATGTCCTTGCTCCCTTCTCATTAACTGATTGTCTTTGCTTGCTCAGGAGAATTTTGTAAAGGAAGCAAATCCCTGTCAGTTCACTCTAGTCAGTTTTCAGTCTCCTCAAAATTAACCTCGCCACATCTGAAAGACTACAGGCACTACAAAATAAAACCTGTGATAATCTGTGCTATCCTAGGAAAAGCCCTACCTCTTAAATTCTCAGTTTGAAATACACACTGCAAATCATTTGCCAGACACGCCTTATTCCAAAGGATTACAGCTCTTTTCTTACTTGGGGGATGTAAAAGTTTGCACTGGAGCTGGCCTCTTTGGATTTGTGAAGCTTGAGCTTACAGAAAGGTTGGTGCAGCACGTTTGCACATAAAACTACATACATGCTGTTGGACCTAAGTCGGAGGCCACAGGTGCACTGTGTAGTTATTTTATGCATACAAAATTTGACTGTCTGAGACTGTAGAGGCCTCTGGTCAGTCCTCCACATAGGGCTTCCAGCTTCCTAAATCCTGGCAAAAGCTTTGGAAAAAATGGTCTAAAAATAAAGCTAAAAGAATCTAGATAATGCTTCCAATGACTGTCATCTATCCATACATATGGGTAGAACTCTTGAGCTGATAATGCATATGACATTTATAGGTACAAGTTACCACTGGGGAGATTCTGATTGGACACAAGTGGGAAATTTTTCACAATGAGAACAATCAGCCATTGGAATAATCTCCCCAGGGAAGTGGTGGATTCCTCAACATTAGACACTTTTAAGATGCAGCTGGACAGGGTGCTGGGCCATCTTGTCTGGTCTGTACTTTTGCCAAGAAAAGTTGGACCAGATGATCCTTGAGTTCCCTTCCAACCTGGTATTCTATGATGACTTACCCTGCTTTCAGAGTAGTCCTCCTTTGCTCAGATGTACACACAGACACTGGTCTAGCCCAGTTTGTAGAAGACACTGTCTTGAAAGTATAGCCAATATTTTCTGGATTTTTTTTTTTTTTTAAGTTCATTAGGTCTTTACTGTAGACAGGTGTCACTTTTTTTTTTAATGCCTTTAGCTAACATGGTGAGTTTGGTAGCTTTTTAAGAAATAATGATTTTTGTTCAGTATTTCAAACACTGATTGAAGACTATCTCTTTTCTAGTCTGAAATCTTGTACCCTTTTTATATTGATCTGTAATTTCATATATAGTCCCCTTGAAACTGGATTGCTGATAAAATAAAATGCAGCCTGAATAGGAATAATATAATGTAGTGCCAACATAAAGCTGTGCAGTATGACATATGTAAATGGTTAAGACATATTTTAGTTATCTGGTAATTATTCATGTTTGTACATCAGATGTATATTTTAATATAAACAGGTTCAGAGGGGAAAACAACAACAGTATGGAACAGTATTTATAGACCATCCACAAACAGAAGGAAAGAGAAGACCTGCTGTTTAAAAAAAAAAAAAGAAAGAAAAAAGTGCTGCATATACAGATCATCAATCAGCGTGAATGGCATTAACAAAGGATTCGTTTGAACGGATTAAGTGGCTTATCACAGCTGCCTGGTGAGTTTTACAGATCACTAAATTTTTTAACTAGAGTCACTGAGATATTATTCTTAGCTATCAATTTTACAATAATAAGAAATCACTAGTTAAATCATTTGTTAGCCTGTCATAAATTTGATAAGCCTATATGATAATTTATTACATTTGATTTTAATTGTTGGTCTGTAAGTTTATACCATTTATATTTCAGGTACTACACTATTTAAATAGTAGGAAACAGGAACTATAATTCTGAGTCTGTTTTAAGAGGAAAGCTATTCCTATATTCTCATGGTGAACATATTTTGGAGAAGAACAATTAATGACCAACTCAAACCTGAATGCCTATCTCAGAATAATTTTGCAGATGAGAGAGAATTATTAAAAGGCATGAAGAATATTTTCAGAGATTATACTAGAAATACCTGCTAGCAGTTGTGGCTGGAGTTCTTTCTGGAGAAAAATGATCCTTCAGAGAAGATTAGGATCACTGTGGCCAGGAATTTTCAGAATGGTGTGTGGGGTCAATGATTCCATCTCTATAATATCTTCTAGGAAAAGTCAATCCAATTTTCCTTCTTACTTGAGGTCTTTATAGAAGTTCATGCACCAGGCTCTTTACGAATGTGAAATTATGCTTTTCTAGCTGGGAACCTGGCGCAGCAAACGTACCTTGCTTGAACCTGACACCCTCACTGCTAGGCAGTCTTCCATTGTGCTAATATGCCTGAACTCTCTCCAGTGTTTTTCATGTTTGTTTGGTTTGTGCAAACTCAGGCTGCTTGTTATTCGGGTGTCCCCAATATAGCAGCCTTCTATCCCAGCCACTTCTCCAAGGTAGCTCTTCTTGCCTTTTTTTCTGCCTTATTTGTGAATGACTTACCTCTAAAAGTCTAGTGCTGATTTGAGTACACAGGCAACATGACAGAGAACAATCTGGCAAACACACACCTGCCATATATGCCTGGAAAAAGAGGAGACTGCAGTGCTGTGCGTCAAGAACAGCATAATCAGATTTCCATTTCAGTTGTAAATGGGCTTCATGACAACTTGGCATTTTCTTGAATGAAAAATAACACTTGGCCAATGTTGATATGGGAAAAAATATTTACAGAGACTGTCTGCAAGTTCAGAAGGCTAGAAGTAAAAATGGCCTTTGATTAGGAACAATCACAGCACAAACCAATGCTATTGTCTGCTACCTGGTCAAAGTGTTCCTGTGAAGTTAAATCCTTTCTACACAAACTTATTTGATGCATTAAAGGATGAACTACTGGGATGCACAAACTTTCTCCACCATTTACTGCTGTAGCTGATCATCTGGCCATCTCACATTGTTTAATCAGTCCTTTGTTTCTGATTTAGCAAGAGACAGTATGAGCTGCTGTCTTCAGTTACCACTAATTATTTTCATAAATATTTTGTTTCTGTAAAATTTGTGTATTTGAAAAAAAAAAAGTAGCAGGCAATATAGGTTTTAAAAGTATGTAGAGTAAATGTACATAAATGGCTAAAATATGTTAAATTTGACAGTATTGAGTTTATCAGTATGCATCAGTGCATATGCAGGTTATGTAATTTGCAGTCAGAATCTATGAATAATTAATAATCAGCGATAGCAATTGTGGGTTTGCTGGAACAGTTCTCAGTGCTCCAAAGAGCTGGCCATGTGAATAACAAATTAAAAATAGAGGTTGATCTCAATAGGACTTTGGGAAATTTGCTAAATGCCTAAGTATTTGCAGGGTTGGAGTCATTTTGATACAGGCTTCACTATAGCCTGGAGAATAATACACAGTAGTCTAGAAGTTATGGCCCTATCTAATTTATCATATCATTAATGAGTGATCACCTTAGTTCTCAATAATAATATTAGTATTAATAATAATTAATAATAATGCTTATTTTCAGTATTGCTGCAGAAAGTTTTACAATTTTTTTGTTTTACTTTATCTTTTTTTTGCATATGGGAATCATAAAAGACATGATTTCAACTTCATAATCCATCACTAGCAATGGCTGGCATGGAGCTGGGCTTCCCCAGCAGCTGCTCTGGAATCATGTGGATATTTTAAGTGCTGCTTTGCTCCCTGCCTTCTCTCGCTCACTCTCTGAGTGAAAGAAAACAGAACCAGCTAACTCATTTTGGGGCAGATGCAGATCACTTCCATCTCTGCTCATATGTCACCCCACAGTGTCTGTGGAGGTGCAGAAACCTGCCGGGAATAGTTTCTCTCTGGACATTGCTAATTATGGGATTGGAAATAGGTTAAAAGGTTGGAAAATTGGAAATAGGTTACAAGAACTTTTACATAGTCTTATTCATACCTATCTGTTTTTACTCAGTCTCACAAATCCCAAAAGACAAATATATATAGCATGTGCTGACCAGTTCTTGATGGTGCATACCCCTTATAAATATACTTTTCTACTAAATAATCATCCCAAACAGGACTTAATCATATGTACACACTTTTCACTTTTTAAAGGCTACATTTTTGTGAAGGTTGGATGTTGGAAGTTTAGTTTTAATTTAGCTTTCTCCTTTTAAATCAGGTGGCTGCTGATTGTTTTTTCAGCACAAGAAATTGATGGGGTAAGTGACATTAATATTTACTTTAGACAGGTGATAGATAGCATGGTAAAGTTCAAACAAATAACACTATGTACACCAAAATGACCTATAGTTCTATGGGAAAACTGTGATGTTTCTTTCAGTATTTCTGCCATTCTCACTTTCCTTTCTCTTCCTGTTGCTCAGCTTAACTATTTTGTAATTTTCTCCTTTGGATTCTTCTAGATTCTAACTCTGTCATCTTTAGATGCTTTTGGAAAGCTGCATGTAAAAAAACCTCTCTGATGCACTGATTCTGTCTCCTTCCTCCTGAAGTCTCTTCAATGGCTCTACATTATAGCATATTTCATATTCATTATAGCTTTCAAGCTCTTCTCTATATGTTAGCCTAGATCTTAAACTGGCCTCCCTGCACGTTCCCATCTCTCTGAAGCCAAAAATTCACATATAATGTAGTCTCAATATCTACTTTATTTTCCTATCTGTACTGTCCTCCATATGAAACTTATGTTTGCAGTGCCCTCACTGAAACTTCTTTGAAGTCCATCCTTTGTTTCTTTCAAATATTTAAAAGCTCTTTTTTCTTTTTTTTCCCCGCTAAAGTTATCCCTTTTAGTTGAACTGTTGAAAATTGAAGTTTGTTTTTGTTTTTTTTTTAAATAAATGTGTTAAATTAGAACAAAGGGTCACAGCTTACATGTTATTAGAAACTTGCATTCCATCGACATTCCAGTAGAGGCAAGTTTTTAATAACTAGGTGAGAGACTAGTGTGAAGTAGATTAGTAATTTCATGGGAAATCCAATGTGTAAAAGAGAAGGAGCCTGTGCGAGAGACCATCATGCCCTCTTGTTCTGAGGTTTGGGAGTACTAGATATTCTAAAAATATTGTAGATAGAAAGAACAGAATTTTTCCTCCTTATCTAACATTTGTCAGTGTTTTCTCCTTGAAAAACTGAAGTATGAACCTATTGTGTTGTTGGTTATTAAAACCAGTAAAAAACAATGTTGACCTTGATAAAAATGAAATTCACACTGAGCAAATATTTTCATGTTATCACTGTTTACTTGCTGGCCTAAATTATTCTTAAACCTTTTAAGTCCTTGTCATCTTTTTAGAAACCACTTTGATCATTTACACAATTTTGCCAAAAAAATAATGTCACCTAGTGGACATTCCAACCATTTAAGTGAATTTGTAAATGCATATGGTGTGTATAATCGGTATATGTTTAACACTACACTTTGGGAAATAGAAAAGAATAGTAAAATCATGTTCACTTACCACACAGTAAATTACTGAATTTACATTTTGTTGTGTATTAGTTTCCCCTCAAATATGTTTTTTTTCCTCATTGCAATCTGATGAAACAAAGTAGTCACTTCTTTGCTATTCAGAAGACAATGATGGAAAGTTTTAATACAAGAAATAAGTAAATTAATGGTAGGCAATGCATAATTACACCAAGCATATACTTCTTTTTTCATTTAACATACAAAAATTAAATACAAGACTTTATCGCTGAGTGGGCTTGTTGCTCTTCAGCTTGTTTTGCCTTTTATCAATTAATCATAGTTAAACAATCTCCTAACCTAATGTGATGGCTTACAAATATCACAGTATTACAAATTAAATTCTAACTCTGCTAAAATATTTCTAGATGCAGCCTATTTCCTTAGTTGTATTTAGCTGTAATATTTAGCATTACTTAACATAACTTGCAGGTAATGTCTTTCACTGTCTACAGCAACAGTAATAAGCTTTTGCTTATTGCTTCTACTTTGCCAGTATGTTTATGCTGATGAGAAGTCCAAAAAGGTTAGGAGGATTTTAAATGTAGTATTGATGTGTGTATTCTATTATGCAAGCACTGGAAAAGGTTCATATCTGTCAAGCTGAAGTTTGCTGCTATGCCAAGTTTCTTCATCAGCAGGAAATTGTCCTGTGGTATGCAAAGGTAGCCAAATCTTTTGCCTTAAAAATCATCTAATTGGACAATATGTCCAGTTAACAATATTTGATGATGTGATTGTTGTCTGTTCCATATTAATAAATCCATAAACTTTTAATTTTTAGGGAGGATATGCATATATTCACCCATGTGGGGAACAGGATTGTTCAGTTTGCCGGTGCTTTCCAGAAAAAGGATCAAGAGTAAGTGATGATTAGAACTAATGATCGTTACTGTGGTACATATTGTTCAGTTTGTGCATTTTTCTGTTCTTCAAAATCAATACGGTTGACAAATCAATAAATCCATATTCAGACATAAACAAGACTGAATATAGCAAACTAGCATAATTGTCTCACTAGTATGAAGTACAGCTATCGTCAAAGGAAGCTAAGATTGTTTGTAAACAGGTTTGCTGGCAAATTAGGTTTGTAATAATTGTGGTGCCTTTCTTTGTATTAAGGATTCTTTAAGATCTTTCTAATAGTTAGACAAAGGTCACTCAATATATATTAAATTTAGAAATCTATGCTCATTTTCTACTTGGTTGATTAAAAGATTGTCTATGCCATTTACTAATTTTATTAGAAATTAGGTGTTTCTTATTTGGGTTAGGTGATTCTGGAAAAGTTTGCAGACTTTTTATTTTAGTAGCTTAAAGTACTAAGTATAAAAAAAATCTGAATTGTCTTTGCCTTATAAATAATTGTAAAACATTGAATGAAGCCAAGGCATTTTCGTATTATACACTAAAATTAGTAACTGTGCATGTTGCTATTTGTTAACTGAAATATGATCCAGTGATGACTAGTTTGTTATCTTGGCTGTTTGTTCTCAAAATACATTTCAATATAGTAATAGCAAACAATTTAAACGTCATATGAGGAGAGGACCTTACTTAGGTACATGTTCTGATTAGTGAACAACTGAAAAATTGTCAGTGATGGAAACTGTTTTCTTTCAAGGAACTAATGTTAAAGTTCAGGATTAGAAAGCTTGAACATGGTGGATCAGTTTTTAGAAGAGCTGCATGCCCCATTTGTTTGTGTACAACCTGAGTTACCACAAAAGCAAGACACACCTTTTCCTTCCTGTGCTTCTGCAGTTAGCTGCGTGCTTTGCTGTGTCATGATCACTGCCCTGGTGTCCTTGGATCCTATCCTAATCCTCCAGGATTATGTCTATATGAAAGTCCCCCATGCTGTAGGATTTTCATAATAGGGGCCTAGGATGCGTCGATCTCTGTAACACTGTGTTAACAAAAGGGCATCCCAGGAAAAGTATTTTGACTAGCAGCATTGCAGTGTCTCTCAGTGCTACTGAATAGACTGTTTTGGATACCAAAAACCTGATCTGAAGTGTCATTTAAAAACAACTAACTTTGAAACTAGAGGAAATTTCCCTTATTCTGGTTCTCTCACAGTAGCCTGGAAGTTTTGAATTACAAACCCATAATCAGTCAATAATAAATACTTACTGCAGTTGTTATGGCTCTTTCCTAAGCTGTCCTTCCCATCACAGGTAAACTGAACTATGATTTGTGCATTTGCAGTTAGGTTTCTAAATACTGGACCTTAGGATCTGGACCTAAGTGCCAAACAGAAGTGTAATAAACATTGCAAAATAAATTCAATGTCATTATGCAAATGTAAGTCTAAGAATGGTACCATTTTCTGAAACAGCTCTGAAATACATATGAACACTGATGGATAAAGTCTCTCCAATGTAATATGAATTTATATTTTATGCAATCATTTCTATCAATATGTAAGAAGTAGAAGTACGTATCAGACCCTACATGAGATATGGCTTAACTAAACATCACTTCAGATAGATTGTTGCAAATATTTTCTATACTAATTTATGGTGATGAATGATATTCTGTAGGATTACTTAATCTTTTTTTCATTCCACAATCCCATGTGTTTCTAAACTTTGCTGTGTTCTGCCTTTACACTCTGACACACTAACTTTGCTTTCCTAGCTTTTGTGGAGACTACCCATTACAAAATACAAGATTTGTTTATCTTATTGTTAGCTTTCTAGAATGCAAAACATCTGCTTTATCTACTTTTCTGTCTGAATCCTGCATGCAGGCTGGTTCTTCAGAGTTTTGTGTCTTCCTTAATCCTGTCTTTAAAGTGCGAGAAATAAATAATCATTGAAAGCCTCTGGCATTGTACAGTATGCAAGCCTAAAATTTCAGAAGTGTACAGTTTATTAAATAATCCTTCTTTGTAAAGAAGGTGAGATAAGGGCAACAGTAGAAGTTTGGTTGCCTAGCCCCATATTTTTTCCCCCTTTTCATTATTTAGCACAGCCTAGCTATCAAAATTAAGGATGAGCTGTCCCCCTCAGCAAACACTTGCTGAAAACACAAAAAGATTCTAGAACAGTCATGTAGTTGCTGGCAAAAGGCAATAGAACAATAATCTCATCCAGACTACCTGGAAAGCCAACCTTATAACAGCCCTCAAAGTTAAAAAGTTTGCATTCAGCTCTGTTACACCACTGCAGTATCAAGAGCTTTTGCAGAGGCTGAATGAAAAAGGCGATGTCTGAGTGAGCTACAGTATCAGTATATGTATTGAGTTACATTGATATACGTAGACTGGTCCACCTATTTTTTATTTTTATTTTTTGTTTATTTTTTCATCTCTTACCACAGGGAATCAGTTGTAGGGTATTCCCCTTATGATCTTCAATTGAACATGGTAATCTAAGATTTACCGGGGAGCAAGGGCAAATTGTCTCATTATTGTACTGCTAAGGCATCATCGATGTTAGAAACACACAAGGTCGGACCTATTATGAATTGATTAAACATGTTATTCAAACTCTTCCAAGAACTGCAACCAAATCCTTCATTAGACTAGCTGGAACATGACCATTTGTATGTTATTCTGAATCTTTGTTGTTGGCTGAATACTTCCAAATAGAGTTCCAGTTTCAATGGAAAGTTTCTGTTAACTTTTATCTCCCCTAAAAAGCACACTGGGTCAGAGGTTGTTTAGCAAAGTGCATTATTTGTAACACACCTGGTGGAATGCATAGGAATCATTATCCATAGGAAAGACGCTCATGTTATCAAAATGTAGACTTTGTGATAGATGTCATAGGTCCAATTTACAAGTGAAAGTTTAACATCTGAATAAGAACCTAAGCAGTTTGTTTTGCACATTCCTAATGGTCACTTCGTACATCCTTCTCCACAGACTAATGAAAAGGAGATTTTTGAGATGTCAGAATATCTATCTGCTGATAAAACAGCAGTTGTATAGTTTCAAAGTTAAGGTGTGCCCATCTGATAAGGGTTTCACTTTGTCAGCAGGCTGTGAGGAAAATATTGTTGCTAGTTCCATTTGACGGATTTTTGTTGACATATAAAACAGTATGATGGGTATTTGATGACATTGCCATTTCACAGATTTTAGAATGTTCCTTTTTAGACTCCCAGTGGAAGCATTGCTCACTGGTAATTTAGCTAGTAAAGTGAACAAACGTTATTTCTATGTTTGGAGCAGACTTATAGTCAATCCATAACAAAGATTTCTACTAAAATTAAGGTAGAACAAAAGTTTTAGAGCTGATATAAATCATTTTTGTTTATTTGTAATTACTAGTGACAAGTGAAGTGTGTTCATATTTTGTAAAATTAAAACCATTGTAAGCTGCGTATGACATAACTGTAGCCCTTAACCTTAACATACTGCCACTAAAATAGTAAAAACCTAGGGTAATAAGAGAATAGACACCTAAAATTAAACTTCTAAATATATTTCGGTTTATGAGTTAAGTTGAATGGCTGTCAGGAGTGTGGTATACTCTGAAGTTTCCATAGGAAATTTGGGCTTTAAATCTTGTCCTACTGTTTTTGGCATAATGACCTTTCGTTCCATCCAGTTTTTGAATGCAGTTTAATTATGATTAAAGCCGTGGTTTCCAGGACAGTGTAAGAAAACTGTGCAGCTGACTGTGAATGCAAGTGGAATTAAAACTTTGCCTTCTAGTTGCCCATTTGAAAATCTTTTAAATGTCAACATAGAAAGCCTTCTTCATTGTAAGTGGACAAGATAATTGAGGTTTTAGCTAGAGAAAAGATGACCATGGGAGTATGAAAAGGAAAATGCCATGGCCATACTTGAATGTCTTGAAATTGGGCAAGTTGGAAGAAAAGTAGAAGCAAATAGCTGAGTTTTTCTTTAATATTGATATGAAACCAGTATACTTATGCATTGTTTGCTATATTGGGTTTTAGAACAGCTTGTATACCTGTTGTTCTCTCTTTCTCTCAGCCTCAGATAACTCTGTGCTATAAACAGATTTGCACTACTATTCATTAGCAAGAAACCCCTGTCTGAAAAACATTCTGGTCACTCTTGCTAGTAGTATATCCCATTCTCATATCATTTCAGTTGTCCACATCACAATGACAGTTCGACTTCTGTTTAATTGGAATTACAGCCTTGTTGGAATTAGTTTTATATTATACTATTTATCTGTTGATCTCATGTCACAATTCAAAAGCATGGTATGATACATATTTATTTAAGAACTATAGAACTGATAAATGAGGGGGGAAAGTCACTCGTGAAAGTTTACATGCCAGTAAGCATTCTACATGATTCTTGGTGCCAGCCCAGAAAAACTGAAACTTTCTCCTGCCTCTTCTTTCCCAGTCAAGATGGATGGTCTTCCATGAGGCAGTAGCAATGTCAATGTTTTTAATTAGAGGCAAACAGCAACTTTGTTGTTTTAGATTTTTTTTTCTCCCCTCTTTCTCTGTTCTCCCTGAAAGTCCATGATTTTAATTTTCTCCTCGTATGTCCAACAGACAATGAAACCTTTCCTCCATTTCTCCCTCTTTCTCTAACTTGGGAAGTTGTTTCCTTGATAACTCCTGCAGTTTTGTATCAGAGGCCTCCAAAAATGCTGGCTGCTCTAACAGAATTTAGATAGTTAAAAAAATGTTTGCAGTTAGCACTGACCAATTGTAAATCTGTCCTGTGCCGACCCCGGAGTTTGATCCCATTCAATTCCTTTGGCTTTGTTTATAGAGTTAAGTAGATTTAGAAAGCAAGCGTTTATTCATGACCCAACCTGATCTAGCTTCTATGAGATCATGTGAAATGCCTGGAGCAAAGTGAATAATAAATATAACTCAGCAAGACCGATGTTCGTTCTTTTGCAGATGAAGCAAGTGGCCTATTTTCATGCTAGTGTAGGAGAGAACCTTGCAAACAGAAATCTAAGAGGGAGGTCACATGTTTTCTAGCATACGAGGCATAAGGAGTAAGCTAAGGCTTCACAAGAGATACTAAGTCAGTTGGTTGTCACAGGTAAGCTAGAAAGCTGATGTATACTTCAGGGCAGTAGGGTAAGAATGGTGAAATGTAACTATAGTAGGTCTGTCTTCTAGTATCACTTCTTTTGTAACATCTCCCTAACACATCTTGTGGGTTGTCACATCTCCCTAGTGGATCTTGTGGGTTAACTGACTCCAATTTAAAATACAGTGTAAACATATCTAAGATTCAGTAACTGGAAAACTGCGAATTCTGTCTGTTTTGGGGAATGAGACATTAGTAAATTACACTCTTTTGCATGTCAGTATGCAATGGCAGTCTGTCATTCGCATGGAATATCCAGCACTTGTATTTGAATTTTCAAGCTGCACACTCAGGAAATGAATATGTAAAATCCATCTATTTGATCTTAAATACATATGTTTAGTTGAATCCACTATCACAGCTGTACACAGGCTAGCATCTGAGGAAACACAGATCTCTCCCACTATTTGCCTCATACTTGTTGATCATTTTCCCCAGTGTATTAGCTATGATACAGTTTTAAAATAGAAGATTCCTGAGATCAGTTATACATTTCTGTGGTATTACTATTGTATTTCACTTACATTCACTGAGAACCACCGAAAAACAGACCTAGAGAAATGAGATCCCTAGGGTCTATATCTGAAGCAGACCACACATCTTTTTTATAACAGAGTAGAGCAGTAGGCAGTTCTCTGGCTCTGCAAGTTAGGATTTGAACTGGTAGGCAATGGAGCCTTCTTACCAGAATGTAGAATAGGTCCAAGATCACTCCATTCTCCTCACTGTAAGGTCTCTTTGAGGCTGTTCTTCATATACAGTATGCAGCTACAGCATCTGTAAATTATCATTTTTCATATTAGACAGGTTTCAATTTTTTTCAAAAGTTTCGTCTTGTTAAATTATCCCTTCTTTTGTTCTTGACCATCTTTCTTTCCTTAATATTTTTGATTCCCCTGTCCCACCATACTAAAAATAGTGGTTTTCTCAGTTGCTGCAGATTGGCAAGCTTTTCCACATCAATCAAGACAAAACTCTGCAAAATCATTGTTTTTCATAGATTTGAATCAATCAAAAATTGCCAATCAGTGACTTGTTCAGTAAAATTAATCAGAGCAAAAGTTAATTTTATTTTATAAGGTAATCTGATGTTAATTATTTGTGGTCTAAAATGCTCTATTTGCAGCTCTCTGCTTTCAACCTTTAACTGTTTCTTAGAGTTCCAGAGCCAAATTATCTCATGTTCAGTGTTTGTTTAACACAATAGTGACACCCACTGGCTTCTTGGATACTTTTTCTTTTCATGGTTGCACAGGGTTAAAATACAAAGCACACTGTGAAAAATGCACAGCACTTCACTGTGATTGCTTCACTGTGAATACCAAGCTGCATCATTGAAAAATACGCTAAAAGAGTGCAGAATTTTCAGTAGTTTACAGCATGATCCAGATGCTGAGAAGTCAAGCACTAAGAATTGCTATTGCATTTGTCTCAAAATCTGACTGTAAAAAGAAGGTATCTAATAGTGAAAAGTTGTTATACAATCTGCTCTTCCTGAACAAACTGAGAATAAAGTACACTAGTCTGAACCTCACCCACACTCACAGAAAAATTTGCTCTATTAAGGACAAGAGAGTGGATTTAATGCAAAGTTGTGTGCTTTCTCAGATTTATCTCATCTTGATAAAGGTAATGTTTAGAAGGTTTATTTTGAAGCCTTGACTTACAGTGAAAATGGTTTTGGTCCCAGTCCTACACAGTTACAGTGGAGGAGTGGAAACTTCCCAGAACAGACACCCCTACAAGCCCTGGAAGCTGTGGCTTGGCTGTGTAATAGACCTGCTCTTCCAAAAAGGGAGAGGACATGGGTGGAGCTTAGAGTAGCAGCAGATGCTCCCACCTCACTAAGCATATTACAAAAGAAAACATCTGTCTGCAAATGCCTTTGTGTGCACTCCTCTCTTGCCCCCAAACTGCTCTACTTTCCTCCCTTTCTCTGTCCTGCTGCTGATAAAATGAGAAAGACTGGTTATAACCCAGAGTCTAGTGCAGAATGAAAAAGGGCACTATTTGCCTAGAATCTTATTCTTGGAGTTGTTGGGCATTTTCATTTTTGTTTACGTGAGCAGAAGGTAAATATATTTCACAGATCACTGGTACCTCCACATAGCCTGTAACATAGGGTACTGTCCTAATTGAAGGCAAGTACTGGACTTCTTTTGACTTTATTGATAATGAGAAGCAAGACAGAATTCACTCTAATAGCATGAGCCAGGTTTTGGTTTTGTTTTTGGTTTTGTTTTTTTTTTTTTCCTATTAAGACTCCTCTAAAACATTGTGCTTTCAGACAATTAAGTGCTCAGAGCACTCTAAAAATCAGGTACTCTTTGGTGTCAGCAATCAAAAAAAGTAATTCCAAATAACCTTGGCCATTGCCTTTTCCAAACAGTATTAAATGCTTTGCTGCATAATTCTGAAGTGTTTGCAGTCTTAGTCTTAAGAAGCCTACTTAATTAAAAAAAATATAGTCTTGTTTTGTCAAAAGTCCGTTTCTTACTGAAGGTCAAGCCCAGGATATGCTAAAATAACAGACCATAGTCTTGGCATGGGTAGTTCCTGACCTAGACAATTAACAAGGCATTGAAATCCTAACGGAATTTATTGGCATCAGATGGCAGAGCAGGCATAATATTCTGTTCATTTTAACTGAGCTAATTTGTCGTTTCCACATGAGCATGACTACCTTCATCCTCTTTATTTGTACAGCTGTCCTGAGACTGTAATGCTGTGGTAGTCACATTGGATGGGCACAAATAATAGATGTGATAATAGATGTTATGACATGGTATCAGTTTGGTCTTAACAAAGCTCCCAGTCATTATCAGTCTTTGAGCTGAAAGAAAGAGAGACAATCCACCAGCTTCACATGGCATGCTAAAGTTGTATCAGCTGTCAAACCCATTGTGAATTCTGGATTCAGTGACTCTGTTTTATGACTTCACTACCTCCTACTGAAGACATAAACTGTAGAGTCAATAAAATTCACAGGGTAGCAACTAACGAAGACATTTTATCAGCCTAAAGGGCTACATCTCCTGCAACTGTTTATTGGTTAATTATGATGGATAATTACCATAGAATTCATACAGTGTCTCAGCTTTTTTCCGAGTACTATCAAAATCACGTTTCTTCAACAGTCCAAACAATACAACATGTTTGAAAATTTTCAACTCTTTAATGCAGAGCATATACACCATGAACTAAAAATATTAAAGTTGCTGTAGAAACTTGTCAACAAAATGCATTGTTAAGACAAAGGCATTAGAGCATTAGTGAAACATATCTTATGCCTTTTTTCCTGCTGAATAATGTTTCATTTTGCATGGTAACAGCTAGTTCAGTGTACTAAAAAACCACACTGCTTCCAGTAGAGTGAATGGTTCAAACAGTTGTATTTTACTGTATTATTAGTCTCATTTCACTTTTCGTAGACTCAAAATTATGCTTTAATTAAAATAGTTGTCCAGTTTTTTTTTAAAGGGTGTAATAGCTGCTTTAAGAGGTACTTCAATGAATAAATTCAGTTTTACAACAGAGGATGTGCAAGGCACTGCCAATAGACAGGCTGCAATTGTTCTTGCCAGCAAATACTCAAACACCCAGAATCCTGACTGTCCATTCATTCTTAACAAGGATACAGAATCAGCAGATTTTAATACGAGTAGCCCTTAATTTGCATAATATTTTACACTGCTCAAATTATGGTATCAAGAAAACTGTAACTGTTGCTGAAGACAATAAGCTGATTCTGCCCCCTGGAATTTTTGCCAATGACTTCACTGGGAGCAGGATCAAGGTTTAAGTGAGGGGAGCCAGTAAAGACAAATGGAACATGAGTTGTATGAGGATACTTTTTCATGTAGTCCTTATTTGTAAGTGTAGGACTTCTTTTCCTAGCCTCTGGACTAAATTCCTGTTCATAGCTTCAGGGCCAGTGGTTATCCAATCCTGCTTCCAGTACAGAATAAGCCTATAGTATGTTCCTGTTCCAGGCATGTAGTAAGTTACCTTCTCATTACTCTGTTTCTTTGCTGATTTGATTGGATGATGCATACCACACATTTCTTCACTTCATGTCCCAACTGTCAAATCAAACTGATTTTACTGACATATTTTAAAACAGATAAATAGAGAATAAATAGAAAGAAAAAGAGGTTTAGGTCCCTGCTTGCAATTCACAAGATAAGATTTTGTTCAGACAGATTCAGTCTGTTGAAATGTTTACACTGAGAAAGCAAGCAATTCAGTTCTGTTGCTTCAACATAATTTGAAGCTAACACATCTGCTTACAATCACCTTCGATTTCTGTCATTTTGTTTGCCTTCAATCCATTCACAGAAATAAACGTGTGATCTGTAATTTCTGTGAATGGAGGTTGTACTGAAATATCCTTTACTGCCCTCAAGTGGTCTTAGAGCCATATGCTTTTCTCGGGATTGCATGGGGCTCCATTTTGCTCTCATTTTTAATAATGTGGTATAATTGACTGATGAATTCTGAAAAGAAAGCAAAACACTCTTCAGTTAGGAAACAAAACAAGTTATAGCTAAACAAAGATAATGATACAGAATGAAAAAGATGAGTAGGAGAAATAAAGACCTGTAAATAGGGTGAAAGTGTAGGCAGCTCACATGTGAAGTCTGATTAGAAAGCTTGCTTTATTCAGGACACTTAATCTATGATTTAATAGTTGTTTAGCAGCACAGAACAAAAACTGCAACAAATCCAAAACAACTCCACACTAATCCTATAGAATGAAGAATCCAGTTGGCATGGCAAGTATTTTTACTTCAGGACAATATATATTACCTTGGAAAAGTTAGTAGAAATACATGGAGATGGTCTGTGTGGTACTGTAGATACAGATACCCCATTTAGATAACTGATACTCTGCAACCTCCCAAACCATTTTAACACAATCTATTAAAATTGATACTTTCTGTAAATATGTTGGCTAATAACTATATTTTTTTTTCTGTAGGAAACTTCACAACTTTTAAATAAGGCATTAAGATCTGAGAGTGATGATGGAAAGTATGTGAGCTAGAAAGACTTAAGAAAATTAACATATAGTGTGACTTCAAAGAAAGAGGGAACTCTCTCAATTTATTCTACTTGTATATAAAGTCCCTTAGTCTCAAATGAGCCATCACTTCTCTGGTGCCAAAAATACAATGGAGTCTTATGCTTGCAAAAGGCAATACTTACATTGGTAGAGCCAGAAAGACTTGCAATTTATCCCAGGCATCTCAGAGAGTTGGTGCTGGAGACCTAATGAAGGTGAAAAGAAGTTATCACCTTGAGCAAGTAGTTAAATTTGAAGGTCATGTTCCTATAACATCTAATGCATGGAACAGATTTGCAGGCTGTACAACAAGCTATTTTGAATCATGAGCATGTATACATCATAAGCCTTGTTTTATCCATACAGTCATCTCTGAAATACTGCCTGCTCCGAGGTTTACAGCAGTAGTCATTCACTTTGGATTCTTTTCAGGGTCAGCCTGGTGAGCTGGGACCTCAAGGTCCGATTGGGTCATTGGGATTTACAGGACCACCTGGTCTGCCAGGGGAAAAAGGACAGAGAGGTGAGAATGGGCAACCTGGGCCAGCTGGAGAAAAAGGCGATAAGGTAAGAAACACCATAGACAGCTCTTTTAGGTGTACACAGTATGTAATATTAAATATTGGCAAGTGAAGCAGAACTTGAATGATCATAAAGCATTTGCCACTCTTGCTTACGCAAGATTCTCATTGAAATTAATTACATATTTCTTTGAAAAAATGTTTCAGGGGATTGTTGCTGTGGATTGCAAAATCAGAATTGTCAGAAGACGTAAAATAAAATGACGCAGACCCAGTCTCCAATTGTTATATGCCATCACATTCTCCTTAACCTCAAAGAGGGCTGTGGGAGGAATGTGGAAATGGAGGCAAGAGTATGGTGCTTTTAAAAGTGCTGTACACTAAACAGAATTTTATTACCACTTATGGAGTATAAATTGCAGTTCAGGCCCATATCTTTCATAGCTGTACAATTCCTGTGCTTAGCTCTTGGTACTTCATATTAGTTTTAATGGTCTAATTCGACTGATCTCAGTGGATGATTGAAATCACTAATGTCAGTATCTAGCACACCTGAATTGTAAACCCTGCAAATAGAAATTGTGCTGCTGGTATTATCAAAACAAGGACAGGGTTGTGAAATTATGTATAGAAGTATTCTATAAGTTCTAGGCAACTTCCTCTTTTCTATCATTTTATAATCTTTGGAGAATGAGTATGAGAGCTAGATGTTTGTCGTGTACTGTCCCATCTGTTACATGGGTAACTATTGGCACTAGTCTCCTGCTAAGCCCATATAACTTTTTTCAGATACTCATTTCTGACAATTATGGCTTTTGATTCATATTTCAAACAAGACCGAAACAAGATTTGTTTCTTGCTATATAGTATCACACATTCTTGTTTTTCATTCTTTTTAAGAGTTAATGACCTCAGCAACTTTGTTTTTTCATGTCACCTGTTTTTAGGGCCCAACTGGAGTCCCAGGATTTCCTGGTTTAGATGGTGTTCCTGTACGTATTGAATATTGCTTTATAAAAATTACAATTTCTATAAAGCCAGCAAGTCCTTTAATAGAATAATAGACTTAATAAATTGTTTGGCTTTATACCTATTGATGTTACATCACCTATAGAATTACATGTATTGCAAAAATGCAAAATAGACAGGTTAACTTCAACTGTGTTCACTGTTGATAACAAACCACAAAGTCCCAATGAAGTACATAATTTTCATGCAGGAGTGGGGCAGTGAAGGTAGAAACTAGCCCATGTCCCTGCAGCATGTGTCAGTTCTAAGATTAAAACTGATGAGTTTATTTTCCTCAGGCTCTATAGCTGGCCCTAGTCTGCTTGCTGCATTCTTAACATCTCTAAAAGTATCTCAAATGATGTACTGTTTTCTGTTCAAACATTCTGATTTTTGCTTGCAGTCCTTTTGCAGGAAAAAAAGGCAACCACTGAGTCCAGTAATTTTAACCTGAATAGGGACTGAAGAAGGAAAGTGGGTCCTAAATATATCTTTATAAGTATGTGATTATGTAGTTTTCTGAATGTCGTCTTCAGTGTGGAAATGAGTGTAGTAAAAGAAAGATAATGTCTCTTAGATACAGTATCTAAAAAATGCTGTTTATTAGAACTGAATTCCTGTGCCGTTATTAGATACATAGGGATCAAAGAAAGTTAAAATGTTGAATTTTGAAAGTGAAAACAGAACCAGAAACTGAGTGGGTGTCTTAGCATCTGCTTGTCAGCTGTCCACACTTGACAATGGGACTGTTGCCAAAATGACTGTATAATGTAGAGGTCGCAAGGCCAAAATTTAGCACAAAAAAGAAATGTATTTTCCAAGAAATGTATATTCTTCTTGGAAAAATGTTAATTAAAAAACAATGTCCACAGATTGTCCAATGTCCACAGGGATGAAGAACCTTAAAAATAGGGAGAAGGTGAAATTGACAAAAACATTTCAGGCAAATGGCCAGGATACTTTCCTGATGATTTTTCAGACATTCCCTGTGCCCTGCCTCCCCCCCTACAAAAAAAATTGGTCAAAATTACTGTTTATTCCTTACAAAAATGTTTAATTCTGTGAAAATAATTTTTCCTCCAATGGAAAGATCATTCCAAGGGAAATCTCACTGTTTCTATTGCCTAGTGTCTAATTTGCAGTAGAACTAACCCCTTTCTGGACATTGGTTAGTTTTTGCTAGGTTAGAAAATCATTTCCTCTATTCTTGAATGTATGGTCATAATCTCTGCAATTACTGTATGCTTGCGTCAAGCTGTGTCCTGTTTTTCCTTTTTTTATCCTATCGGTTAAAAAATATGAGGCTGCTTGAGATGACTTTTGTGTATTTCTTCAGCTTTTCTTTACAGCCAGAAGAAAGATTATAGTTAGAGGGCTAGAGCTTTCTCTGAGAAGATAGCACGTTAATTTTTGACTCAAGTGAGAGCTCCATTTGGCCCTCTTAACCAGTGCTGTCCCTGTCATATATGCTATGCATCAAGGAACAAGATATAAAATACTTACATCATTTGTTATATGTGAAAGTTTTATTGATCACAATAGAAAACATTTCTAATACAAAGAGTATGAAGCTGGAACCACTGTGAGATGTCCTCTGTTTTAGATCTGAGATACTTGTTTCTTAACTGTTCTGTTAATGTAAAAAGTAATTCCTTATTTGTCATAATGTGTCTCTAATAACTGTCTTTCAGGGTTTACCAGGAAGTGAAGGACCCAGGGGCAAGCGTGGTTTAGACGGCTGCAATGGCTCAAGAGGAGATCCAGGATTTCCAGGAGAAAATGGTTATGTTGGACCAAGAGGTCCTTACGTACGTGAAAGGCATTCCTACTGTCTGCGAATACTGGATATGTACATTTCCCCTCCAAGCTCACAGCTTTTAAAAAGAAAGGAGTTTTAGACTATGGCACTAGCGTTACACTGCACAATGAATTTGAAGGCATTCTTACTAAGGTTAATAGCAGCGAAGGACATTTGGTGCCTTAACAGATTAAGTTTAAGCTTGAATGTGAAATAAGTTCCTATATCCTTAAACTATATATGTCTACCTTGAGAGTTAAATTCTGCTTTGTATCCCCAGTATGTAACCGCACCAAAGCTAATACCATTTCATGGAAGTAGAACTGAGGAGGAGTAGCTTGAAACGATCATACCATTTATCAATACTTGAACTTTCTTAAAAGCCTTAATAGTAGTGACATACCTGTGATGAATTAGCAATAAATGGAAGCTTCAACAAATCCAAGTCCTGTAACACTTGAAGGTTTTCAGTGGTTGATCAGACAAGTGTATTAGTAGATCTCTTCCAAAATCATGCTCCTACAGTTTCATGTGCCATTTTTTACACATACCTATTCATGACCACTCTGTGCACACCTAATCTTGCCTGGGTCTTTGTCTGTATACGTAGAGATCATTTCAGTTAAAATGTTTAAAATTAGTACTTTAATGTTGTTTACTTTTGCTGTTAAAATGGAAAGCATTTTAAAATTGTTTAAATAGTTTTGTTAGCAGTGCTCTTCTAATGAAGATAAAACACAGATTCATGTCAGAAAGGGATATAAATTACTGTAGCTCCAAAGAAATTTTGCTGAACAAATCTAGACCCCAGTCTTTGACTTTTCATGGAAACAAGTTTTAGTTCTGAATGATTAATAGCTGATTATAGTTGGTCTAAGAGCTTCCCTGAAATTTTCTAAACAAAACAATAAAAACAACTGCAATTTACATGACAAGTCAAATGTGTTTAGTAGGAACTAAATAAGATGCTGATTTAGCCATAGGGAATAAAAAAATGTGCAGTGGGTGCCAGAGTGAAAAGATGTTACCAAAATACAGCAATTAGAAAAAACATGCAATTTCAGTCTTGGACCTGTAATAAATGCTAAGAAATTTACAACCTGATAAAAAACTTGATAATAACCTCATTTGTTATACTTCTCAAAGTAACCCATTAACCCTCCAAATGGTAAAATGACTACTGCTCAAACTCTAATTTTACCTGTATTTTCTTATTACGGCTTTCAAAATAGACTTTTGTCTTTTATAATTAGCCAAATGACATAAAGGAAAAATGAGACATGGGATAAGTTACAGCATAAATCCTCCCAATTCCAGGAGCATGCTCTTTGGCAGGCCTACAAAAGTATTTGCAGCCTACAAAGCATGGGAGACACAACAGGCATGTAGCTTTGGATATGCACATTAAAATTCCAGTGCAAATGAATTTAGCTACCCAGAAAAACAAGACATAGTAACCATATTTGCTTGTGTACAAGAATGCTATTCCAGCCTCTCTATGCAGATTGCTTTTTTTAAATGGATTTGTTGTACCAAGTCCCAACTTGACTATATATTACAGCTAACATTTTTCTGTTATTCTCATTTATAATGTTGTCCCATATATTTTTATTTAACACTATGTAAATGTTCATCAGATTTACTTCTGTCTCACCATTGAATTAGAAAAGAAAGTCGTTTCTATTTATAAGCCCTTACCTAAGTCATGTCAAAAGTAATAAACTGAATCTAATAAAGATGTTTTATTACACAAGAGATCACATGTAAAATAACCAAAGACAAATATAACTTTTGATGTGTTTAATGTTGCAGCTGTTGTTTGACCTGTAATCTGCATCCAGTCTACTGTAGCTATATCCAGCTGCAGACAGCCGTAACTCCTCTTTTTATTGTACCGTTCCAGGGATTAAGTACTTACCCTGATTTGTTCTGAGTTCAGGATTTGAGCAGCCAATGTATATCAGGAAACCAGTACAGTTTTAAAATGGTTAAATTCTATGAAAAGCAGGATCCCATTGTATTGAAATCAATAAAGTGGTTAACTTAGTTAACTTATATCCAATACATATGGATTTCAAATGAGAACATTTCAGAAATTATGTTTTAATAGATCTGTCTTCAGATATGTACATATCGTGCTCTTAACAGTCGATTGAGCATTACAATTAATTTTTGTTCCTGCTAAGTCAGATTGAGGTTTTGAGGGTGCTAAGATTGGCAAAGTTTTATAAAGGACTCCACAGCAAGTACCATGGGAACTTAGTTTTTTTAAAAAAACAGGGCCTTTAGGCATCAGATTTTTTTTTAATAGACTGTGAAACATATTTCCTAATAGATGGAAGTGTTGAAGATTATGCATGTAACAGTCCATGCTTTCAGCTTTTTACCTGTATGCAAAATCACACTAGATTCTTCTAAATCACAGCATGAACTTTTGGAGAAAGCAGAGTGCTAATACTTAAAGCCACTAACTCACAGGAAGATGTTAGGCATATTGATACGCTTTGATACTAAAGGCAAGATTTGTGAAGAGTGTAGAATGTTGAAGTACCCCAGAGCTAAGGAACATCTAATAGAGCAGAAGCTGCAAGGAGCTGTTATGCTCAACTGTACAGAAGGGAATTTTACTTTTAAGGGTCTTGTTGGATAAAAGAACTGCAAAATGTTCATGCAGTGATGGTGGTTCTAGTGGATTACCTAGTGATGTATGGGCACCAGAAAAGCTCAGCCTGAGAAATTGTCATTCAATCTCCATAAAAATGTAGGATATCAGTAAGTGGATCATGTTTTAAAAGATTTTTTTTTTTTTTCTGTAAAGGGAAATCCAGGACAAAAAGGAGAAAAAGGAAATTCAGTGTATGTTTCACAGTTTGGAAAAGGACCTCCAGTAAGTATCTTACTGTGAAAAAAAATCATGTCTTGCAGGAAAATATGTAGGGCAAAACTCCTCACTCTGTAATAAAGCTTGGTGCAAAAAAAGATTAAAAGCAAGTATACAACTGGAACAGATAGCTTGTGATCTTAATAGCTAAAAAGTTAGAAAATACCCACAACAAAGCTTGTAATAATTCATTTGCTAAATGATTGTCCTTACAGGGAGACAGAGGTGATCCTGGACCCCCTGGCATGCCCGTAAGTACAGTCAGTAGGTTCTATACATACTTTTATGTCTTGAAGATCTCTCAAATTTTCTTTCTTAGTACAGTAAAGAAATACTGGGGTTTCTCCCTGCCTACCTTAAATAGCAAAATTCCAGGATAAAGTCTAGCAAACTTCATATCCCTATAGTCTGCCCCCATGACCAGTTCATGCTGGCTGAAAAGGAACAGAAACAGACCATACCCATCTGCATTAGCTGTGCATTGAGGAGTTGTCGTCCTGATACTCACAGTTTGCAGAATATTTTCTCCGTGAAATTCAAGATGCATAGAGATGTGACACCTTCTTGAACAATATCTGGTGGATCTCCCAAGAACATGTAGCAGACTACCATATTTTGGCCATAAAAACATGTGAGAAGAAGAGAGAGTTTAATTTTGTTGCTGATTCACACTCTTAATGCCTTTGGGTTTCTCTTAAGCTCTTCATAAAAGTATTCCCTGATGAACTGTATCAAGTCCCCACACTGTAGCACAATTACTGACAAAGTATTCTTTCAATCCATTCATAACATACAACTGTGCATTGTCCAGTATCTGTACAGTATTATCCAGAAACTGGTGCTGAGCCGCTCTAGTGACAGTGCGGTTTCAGGCATGGTATAAGCCTCAGGCCATGGGTGGAATGTAGTGACTGGTAGACTGAGTCCAAGTGATGCAAGCATTTCTGAGGGACTAATTTTGTGGAGAAAAAAGTAAGCTCTTGCTATTTTCACAAACAGACCTTTTGTCATCTTTTCCAGGGACCTAGAGGGTCAAGAGGTGCAACAGGCCCATCTGGATACCCAGGCCAACCAGGCTTGCCTGTAAGATCACCACAGTTAAACAGCCTTGCATTTTCAGGATATGCAGAAATTTTGGTCTACTAGTTTTTGAATTTGCCTTATTACGAATCAAACCCTAGAAATAATTTTCGAGGCAGATGATAAAAAGATTTTTACCTTATGAGTTTGGAAATTCGGAAGCGGAGCATATGTTGTTCCTTCCAACCTCTGTGTGAGCGCCTTTCATCCTGGCAGTCTGTGGTCATGGAGGAATGCTGCTAGTACTCTCTCCTTATTCCCTTTCCCCAAGGCCACCTTGTGGGAGATAGGAAAGTGGGAAGCCAGAGTTCAGCCCTCCTGAAAGCAGTCACCAGGTGAAGGAAATTGCACTTTGGGATAGGTACATCCCAAGAGGAAATTCTGCCTCTAGGTGCTACTGGCAAGAGGAGGTAATTTTCAAAGCAAAGCTGTCTCTAAGTCAGACATATTAACTTGTCTTCATTCTCTTTTAAAGGGTATTCCAGGTTACCCTGGTTTGCCAGGTGAACAGGTAGGCAATGACTTTTCCTGAAGTTGTTAGTGAAATAATAGATTCATTTATACAAATATTTGAAATGTCTCTTATGGTTATTTGTTACCAAGTTTTTCAAAGGAGTTATTTGGTTAAATTCTAATGTCAGCATTTTCTGATTATTTTCAAACTGTGTACATTTTTTTGTCAATTAGGGAAATCCAGGTATTGGAGTGGATGGACAAAAGGGGGAGCCGGTAAGAAAAGAAATATTATTAAAGAAATCAAATATTATTAAGTATATTTTTTCCCTGTAGATTTAGAAGTATCATAGAGGCTTGTTGGGTTCCCTGGAACCTGTTCATTTGTGGCTGTGTGCTCCCACTAATCATGTCAGAATAGAAAGAGAAGTAATATAAGCTACTGAATCCATTAATTCTGTGTAGAAGTGATTACTTCAGTGAGCGGCACACAGGAGTCAAGTGTATTCTGGAGGTTTTGAAAAGCAACAATCAATATGTTAGTTAGCATTTACATAGCAATTATCTTCGGTACAGATGCTGCCTAAATAATCACAACAGTAGCCTCCAGTAACAGTGGCTCTACAACCAGTCACCGAATCCCATCTCTTGCTGTGTCCAGCAACAGATGCCAAGGAAAGGGTGTAATAAAAGGACAAGCACGTAATAATAGTTCCTCTCCCAGTCTCCACCTGTTAGTTTAATCACGACTTATAGAAACAATGTGGAATATTTGATTTTTCTTCTATGAGTTTATCCAGTCACTTCTTAGAATTCATGCATGTTTCTAACATGCACAACTTTCCATAGCAAATCAATAATTTCATCTTTACGTTCACAAAGCCTTGTGCTGAAAGGCTTTGGTCTGGAACACAAGAGGCTGTGTGTATACATGAGAGATTTGACAATCCTGTAGCCATCTCCACAGCAGATTCAGAGCAGGAGGCATGATTATAGAGTTCTCATCTTAGCCACAACACTATTTTTAATGACTGAGGATAGGTGGGGATTAAGATCATCAACCTTGCTCATCTAAGAAGATTGTAGAGAGGCTCACAGATCTCAGTACAAGCCTTTATTTATCTACAGGTATTAGTATGTGTTCAATGAGTACAGAAATATGTAGTGCTGTAATACAACAGAAAAACATGCTGTGTCTCACTGAAATGCTGCATGGAACAGAATGTGTCTCTGCTGTTCCTTTGGCTTCCACAGGGCGACACTGGACTTCCCGGGCCACCTGGGTCACCACTGTTAGTTGGACCTCCTGGAGCTCAGCTGTTCAAAGGAGAAAAGGTGTTAATTTGTCTTTGTATTTAACTGTGCTCCTCAACTTGGCAAGGACAATCGTGTGATGTAATTTTTGCAAGGGTGGCAAGGACAAATCTTTCTTTCTGCAATAAACCATCATCCTCAGTAGAAATCCTGTTGTGCAGCACCCTTCCTACAGGCTTTCAGGAGAGGACAGCCCATGTGTACTTTAACTTACATCGCTGAGGGAAGACTGGCTTGATGCAGAAAGGACATACTGCTCTTTCTTTGGTTTTCTTCACTTTTTGTGATTAGCAAAATATATTTGAGGCATCTCAGGTAAAGTTAGTTACTCTGGTATTGAATCTCTTTTGTGGCTCACATCTTTGGCAATTACCGTCTTTGAGATTTCTCCAATGTAATGTTTTGAACTATCAACCCTAACCCTTCTAGGATGCTCTTTTAATATGAAAATTAAGTGTTATTTTGTTCTCTGTTTTTAATGCAAGTTCCTGTTATTTCCTGTACTTTTTTAATATCACACCTACTGTAGCCACAGTTGCGTAGCTTAAAACACTAGAATGTTTGTTTAAAAAGAACAGGAGTTACAAAAATTGCATTATGGAGCACTATATTTGAGTCTCTTATGTCCTCAAGTTTGATTTGCTTGAATACACAAACGAAAAGGTGAATTTGGCATTGCCAGCCCCTGCAGCCTCAACTCAGGGAACTGACAGATTATACATATTGCATCTTAGACTTTGATTATGCAAATGGTGACTATGTGCAGGTGTATGAGGAAGAGGGAAAGGACCAAAATAACTCCCTAAGTTACTGCGAAGTGTGACACGCTGCTGTGCAACACATGGCATGATCATGATGGTGTAGCCAGCCCTGCATCCCATTCAGATTGAGGCTATGCACAAAAGTGTAGATTTATGCATGTGACTACTTGCATCAAACTAAATAGAGAAGCAAACAAAGAAGAATTATTGTCATGCATGTTTGCAGGAACAAAGCCCCAATTAGCAGGTCCCTACAAGTGAAAAGATATATCTGTCTCACTCCACAGTCATTATGCTGGTTTCACAGTGTTAACAGAGATAAAAATCAGTACATGTTTTTCTTGTTTTCTTCTGCCTAGTACACCTAGAGGAACAGGCATGGTGCTTAAGAAAATACTATTTAACAGTTGTAATTCAGAACAGTACTTTAAAAAAGTTAAACAGCTCATAGGTATGTCCTGCATATTAATATACACAAAAATTTTCCTTGTATATGTAGGGCCAAAAAGGACTACCTGGGGTAACAGGATACAGAGGGCCACGTGGACCCAAAGTAAGTAATGTGATGATTTTTTTTTTTCCTTGGTTCTGGCAAAGTCCTTCTGTGGTTATTAAATTAGCCTTTTAAAGCACAAGGTGATGGAAGAAATAACAGCATTTGTGCTATGAAATTTAATCACCACCTAAATCAATGTGAAAGCAAAAATATTTCAGAACCCTTTGCAAAACCTTTCTGAGTCTGTTTTATACACACCTGCTGAATGTTGCCTGGTAGCAAAAGGTCAGCGTTGTTTCCAGTTGGGCAACTGATGCATGATGGACTGGGACTGTGAAGAAAATAGAAGCACAGGTTAGTTTGTTTCTCAAGAAGAGAAATAGAGAAGATCTGTATGTGTTCTTAATGAGGCATGATGGATGTTTCCATAAGTATGTCAGGGAAAGACTTTAACTTCACATTATGGGTATCTTCAAGAGCAGAGAAGGCAGAGCCACCTGTTTGGAGAAAGAGTTGCTGTTTACACTCTATTCTAGTTTTGCTTTTCTTTCTGTCAGCATAATTAATTTAAACATTGGTGTGCCAGTAAGGAGTTCCTGGATGCTGAGCAGAAGCAGCCACAAAAAATATTTGGAGTCTTTATTGCTGATAGATTTGGAGGAGGAAAATCCAGAGGCAGGGAACTACCAGATCTCAGAAAAACTGAAGATAACTGAGCACAAAAGAATGAGTCTAGTTTATGTTAAAAACTTACTGAGCTTTGTAGGCAGAAAAGAAATGAGAAGTCTGAACATCACATTTCTATGTCTAGCACTTTTTCAGAAATTAGTTTTTCATCAGAAAAGGACCACTGTTACTTAGCACTGGAAAAGGAGACAAAGCTGATCTTCTTATATCAGATTTACTTTGAAAAAGATTGGTTTTATATGCTTGCTCCAGTACTAGCTGTCCATGGAGGTAATAGTACATTTATTAGTTATAAGCAGGAACTGAGAAATTGACTGATGCAGCCTAAAAGATGCCCAGAGCTTTAATAAATAAATAAATAAAAAATTTAAACAGCTGAAAGTACATTAAGTTTGGAGAAAAGACCATAGCAGGTTCCTTGAATAACTGAAGCTACGTAGGCACTGCTAGTAGCGCTGTATGAAGCAAGCCCCAGTGATTGAGTCTAGCAAGTGAAACTACAACCATTAAGCTAATATATACATAACTTAATAAACATGCATAAAAAAATTAAATTTACGGCAAAATTTACTGAGCATCTTGTTTAAACAAAGTATTTTGAATGCTCCAGGGTATACTTGGGAGAGGAGAAAAGGGTGAAAAAGGCATTCCTGGATTCCCTGGATTGCGGGTAAGGAAGCTGCAGAATAAATTACTTAACAAATTCACTATAATTAGGTTCATAATATATTTGGCAGTTTAAGTTTGCATTTCCAAGGAATATTTTAAGGATTTTTTTAAACTAATCTATCATACTTTCTGTATAGAATACTTCAGAGTCCTGCCCTGGGACTCACCCTGTCTCAGACTTAAACATAAACTCATACAGACTTTATGTCTTTGGAAAGAAAGTAAATCTGTAGAGTTAACCTCTAAATATTTAGAGCTGCACAAAGCTTCTCTGGAGTAGTACTAACACAGTAATTTAATGTATTCCATACCTGCTGATGGCAATTTTGTACAGCAGCTTGTGCTTGATTTGCATAACAGTGCTCACATGGAGCAACGTGTCCACTACTGTGCTTTGTGCAATATGATAAAAAAATAAAGTGAAGACCTGACTGGTTTACTTTGGGCTATAGTTCAAATTCATGCTCATCTCTCATATAAAGTATTTGCAAAAACTTTGCAAAGTCTGTGTGAAATATCCCAAATAATAATTATCTAAGGAATATTAACTGCTCAGCAATTCTGAATAGGTGTAATTTTGAATGAGCTTTTACTGTTTTAGCTCACATTCTACTTGCTTTTATCAGGGTAATCCTGGTTCTTACGGACCTGCAGGTTTTCCTGGAATGAAGGTAAGAAGACAAAGTATAAGCAGCTCCTTGAACAGTGGGATCAGTGAGATTTGGTTTTCTTTGGATTTGTGCAGATTAGGAATTTCCGCATACTTGATAGCTCACATTGCATTCCTTCCTTTCTCTCCTGATACCTGTTGCCACAGAAGTTGTATGAACTCTTTGTCTTTGAATTTCTGCCACTCTCTGAAATTTGGCTGAAATCGGCTAATGGCATCTGAAGTTGCAAACAGTAGGAAAAGCCAGTGGGACATGCATATAGCATGATAGAAGAGTTACACAGCATGGTAACTTTGGTTCCCATGGTGACAGTGATTTTGTAATTTTGTGTTATATGCATGTTTTGTTTAGCTTTCTGGCTATATCTCCTCACTCCAGCTCATTTTCAAATCTAGTTAAAGTAAATGAACATGTTATTCATAAATCACATTAATGTACAGACATCTGCATCTAGAGTTATATTTCAGGTGACTGTTTTATCTGCAAAATTAATTTTTACTCTGTTTTTTACCACTGCCTACCTAAAGAGTTTGAATACTGGATGGATGAGTATATTAGTAGATCATAAACGGAGAGGAGGAGCTGATAAGCAGCTGCTTTCCATGCAATAGTAATTTAAGAGGATCATTCAGCAGGCAGCAAACCAATTTCAGCTGTATTAAGCGGACAGTCTATTAGAGTCTGCTGCTATGTATTCCAGCTAGTTCTGTGCCCCAGCTACACTAAATCTGCTCACCACTATCTACATAACCTGGTGATACATGCTGTAGAAGAGATTCTGTGAAACATACCATCTCTTCTACAAAACCAGTGAATTTTCCAAAACAAACTGCAGATCCTATTGTAACATGACAGTATTGTGTGACTGCCTTACTGTGTTTTGTTCAATTACTTATATTAATATATCTTAACAAATGAATCAAATTATATTTATGTGATACTTTCCAGGGGGAGACAGGATTTTCTGGTTTTCCTGGAGAACCTGGCTATCCAGGCATACAGGTAAAAAAGCCACCAAACTCGCAGGCATGTGTGCACACACACAAATTCTGCTCTACAAATGCTAATTATTACTTCCAAATGAACCTGTTTATCAGACCATTTCCTTTTCTACAGTCATAATTACTTTTAAGATTTACCGTTTTCATGATAGTCATAGCTACTGAACACAGTGGTAGAAAATAATGTGAGTAAACATACCTGCCTGGTGTATAAGAGAGTGGGAATTCCATTTTGAATACCACAGGAATTGGTTAATCCCAATTGGTTAATCCCAATTGCCAAGTTACCTTTAACTATACCAGTATAGCTATCTAAGCTATGAATTGTAGTACTCTGAAAGTTATTCATGGTTGACCTGCGTTTCCCAGCAACACTACAATCCTATAAACTTTGGTCCATGTACTAGGATGATTGGCACCAAATAAGGTGGCAAAATTTGATTCAGGTAGGCCTGTTTGCATGACTTACCAAAGGGTCTTTGCATGTGTTTCAACCTGTTCATGTAAGTAGCTTTTCCAAGATGGTTACCAGAATGGAAATTGGACTCCTTCACACCAGCGTTGATTAAACATTTCCTACTTTTGCTCACTTAGATGATTCTAGCCATTTTTGTTTATTTTAGAATACACACTGCTTTCCAGTAGGTGTTATATCTGGGGACTTTAACAGTGAAAGAGGGGAATATTAATCTGAAAAGTGTGGAAGAGATGCTTAATACCATTTCAGAAGACCCAGGTGCCAGTCTAGCGACATTTCAGAACATAAATTCATGGAATTCTCTTCTTCAGGCTGCAGAATCAATGATCATGTTGTAATTCTGATTAACAACAAAACCTTGAACAAAGGGAAACTATTATATTTACTATGGAATCTACAATGCTGAAGCACATTCAGCATGAAAAACCAGTTCTGGATGCTACCCTATAAGGACCAAAGAAGCAGTGAGTCTAGCCTGGGATAGGGTACAAGTGGTCATCAGTGTATGAGCAGAAGGAGGAGCAAAATGCTGCAGCAAAGAAGGTGGATGACAGGATCATCAGTAGAGACAGCAGGACTGAAAAAGCTCAAAGTTATTACCACAGTACAGAGGACAAAAACAATATTGCAGAAATTGTGACACTCATGAACTTGGCTCTAAATACTCTGAAATACAAAAGTCAAGAAGTGTTTCTTTCCCTCTGAACTTATCTTTTTGGAAAGCTGCATGTAAAACAGTAATTTTCCTTAAAGCACAATTAGTTGCACCTGTGAAATCAGAGGAATGACACTCAAGAAATTTTAGCAAGAATCACCTCTATTATAAATTGGAACATACATAATCTGTGATGACAAAAGGAAATAAACTGTGGCTGTTCCAAACTTGCCATAAGTAGTACACTGCTAAAGACAGCTGAAAGCAGACAAATAAAATGCAACAGGTTTTCAAGAAGCAGGTTTACAAACAAGAAATGACAAGCACATGGAGTAAATAAGTAAAAGTGCAATAAAAACATCTGGTTTAGTCACAGACTTACTTGTTTCAAAGACAGAACTGCCAGGAGAGTGCTAGATGAAATTCTTCAGCCAAGATTTCATTTATGTCGTCACACTGAGGAAAAAAAAAATAGTCCATGGACGTTCATTTTTCTGCCATTTGCCCGTTAGCAGCTTCACAAAAATGTATTGTTCAGATACTAATTAGACAGAAACATTGCATGTCTTATTTAGTAAGAGAAAGATCATTACAGTCCATTACTCCCCAAAACTAGAATCAAACCTCAAGTGTTGTATTGTTAAAAAGTACTCACCCTGAATGTGCATATTGTTTTAGTTGGGGGCATCATTAATAAATTTGAGACAAGACATTGTATAGACAGAACAGTGTATTGTTCAGTCTCTAGTGATTAGACCAGAACCTGAGAAGCCATCAATTAGCACTATAAACAGTAAGCAAAGAATAATTAATTGTCAGTAGATTATACTAGGAAAAAGTCTGAATGCCTGCCATAATGATTTAGAAAGATAAAATTCCAATTGCTAATGTGTGGAGCAAAAGAAAATGAATCAAGTGTGGACACAACTTCAAAAAAACCCAACAGGATAACCCATACAGATATGCAAAATTCAGAATGATTGCACAGATGCTGTAGTTTTGCTTGAAAAACAACTGGATAAATATAATTATTCCTGAAAAGTGCAGATCTATCTAGTCTGCACCAACTGTTCATCTAGTCTCACCAGGTGTTGCTTATGATCTGCTAAAAATGACATAAACTGGAAGAACAAGAATATGATTAAAACCCCTCCTGAGAATAACCCATCCTTATGTAGATTTTCTGGAATAAACAACTTCAAATAGAATCTAAGATACATTCAGATTTAAGAGAAAGAGAGAGACTCAGGAAAAAAAACAGTTGCATTCAAAGTAGATTTAATCTTTAAAAAAATGTTAACTTTTGCTTAATTCAAAGAGTGGACTTCAAGGAATTGTTCGCACACCTTTTGATCCTTAAGTCTGGACATTGGCAACACTGTGTGGATCTGGGATATGAGCCAGCAACGTGCCCTTGCTGCAAAGGCAGCTAATGGTATCCTGGGCTGCATTAGGAAAAGTATTGCCAGCAGGCTGAGGGAAGCGAGCCTTGCCCTCTACTCAGCACTGGTCTCCATCCTTAGAGATACTCTAAAGCTATCTGGGCATGGTCCTGGGCAACCGGCTCTAGGTGGTCCTGCTTCAGCAGTGAGGTTGGACAAGATCATCTCCAGAGGTCCCTTCTAACCTCAACCATTCTGGGATAAATATGAAAAAACACAGAAGGCAACTTTAGACAAAATACAAGAGAGGATATGAGTTCTGCTGAAATCACTCTGAGACCATTTGTCTCTGCTACTAATGGAATTAGTCTCATTAAAATAATGAATGCTCTTTACAGGAACTGCAAAATGTTCTTGGCTGTTGACATTATATAAAGCTATAGAAACTTAGAGAACAAATGCAGTGTTTAATGCTTAACAGGGATATCAGTAAAACTGATAAGTGATTATAAGCTTTCATTTTAAGAAGACTCCAAGTCACAGAATATAGTAGAAATACGCTTCTGTTGGATGTTTTTGGCATTTTGGCAAGTCAAATCTCCTGAAATTTTTATGGGAAAACCATTTCAGTCAACAAAATACTCCAAACATATATATGCCACTATGTAGGAGTGTACCAACAATGAAAACACAGCAAGCATGAAGCTGCCATCCAGAGAGGGACATAAGACCAAACAGACTAAAGACAACGATTTTCAGAAACCACAACTGGAATTTGGCACTTAAGGAAATACCAAGAACTGAAATTTTTGACCTTGGCTCATTAACTCTTCAATTCTTTCTTGGCTTCTAGTTATGTAATTTTAAATTCAGCATGAAAGTCATATGATACTTGGGCCATATGTATCTATTGTACCAACCTTTAATACTTTCATCATCATTAAATTAATTTTAAATCTCAAAATACTTTGTTTATCAGACAAATAAAAATGCTAGGTTTATTTTTTCTTTCCTACCACACAGAAGACTCTTCTTTAGCATTAGGGAAGACAAATTTACATTCCTATTTAAAATAGCCAGAGATGACAGAATGATGTTATTTCATTATGCAAGGCAGAGTCAAAGGAAAAAGGCCAGTCAAAAGTCTGGTCAAGAGGACAGCAGTGAGTGACAGTTCCAGACATGTTTAAAAATCATAGAGATATCAATTAAAAAAAAAAAAAAAAAAAAGCCCAGCAAGAGGCATGGACTCCTTGTTTTTACTTGTGTAAGAATGGGCATCCGGATTTGCAGTCCCAGTTCTCCTTCTCTGTGTCCTAAAAAGCCCCGAAGTCCAGTCCCAGGAATGCAACCTCACTACGCAGTTCCCACATTTACGTTCTTGTTTTCTCAGTTCCCATTTGCTGCAGAGAGCAGGGCTGATTCCTAATCTACAAAGCAAAAAGTTTAATACAATTTGCCACATAAAAGACTTCCCTAAAGTCTACTTCACTTGCAATTCTAAATATTAGAATCCAAGCTAATTTAGAAATCCTCCAAGCAGAAGTGATTTTCCTTGCCATTAGTAGGCACTTTTATGTTTCCCTGATGCGGACGTTTTAAACTTTTGTAGAACTTTGAATATCTCTTACCATCAACAATATCTGTCAGACTGTGAAACCTCTTTTCTTAGTGCTTATCTGTCATCATAGAAGTAATTTCCAAATTCTGGTATAAAATTTTAAGGCAAATAATTACAGCTTGGTTGTTAAATCAAAACATCTCCATTAAGTAGGGTGCTAATTTACTGTAATTGATTCATCTTTACAATACATGAATGACATCAAATACAGCAGTCACAAGTTCTGAAGAGTCAAATAGATATGTGCAATAGGTATATTACTGTTTAGTCACTGCTATCCTGAAAGATGATGATTATTTAAATCTTGTTTCCGGGTTTTAAATGCTATAAAGTGTCAAAATCCAGGTGATGTGTCACATCCTTACGCACCCCACCATTGTTGCAATTTTCAGTTATGTGCTAGCACACCGCATATTTGTATTGGTCAGTAAAATTTATTGTTGGACTCTTACAGGGGGATCCAGGAGAAAAAGGGCCCCCAGGTCTTCCTGGAGCTGTTGGAACTCCACTGCTTCCTGTAAAAGGTTATAGCTAGTTTTAACTAGTCTTTCTGCTGTATAAAGTGTGTAGAACCTATTCTACTAAGGTGTTTGAAAGTGATCACTAGGGATTCAGGGGACAGGATCCTAAAACGTTATCTTCCTAGTGACTACCAGTTACTCATGTGCATGGTGCATAAGTGGATATATTCTTCAGAAAAAGAGGCCTTTAGCAGAATTGTTTGAGAACAGAACTACTACCAATATTTTGTTTTTCCAATTTAATGAAGCCCTTTCTATCTGATTCAGGTTTTCTTTATCACTATGTCATTGCATTTTTAAAATTTATTGATTATGCCAATTTTGAAAATATACTTTTTAAAATGTGATAATTTCAGCTAGGATAATCCTTAAATGACCTCCCTGTGTGCACTGCCAAACATGCAAAATATGAGATGCACATTTATTTTAAATGCTAGATGTATTTATTTTGGGCAAATACTTCTTGCAGCATTCTGAAATATGTAGGACAAAGATGGTACTACAGAGTGACAAAGACTTAAAACTACCCACGAAATAGGCAGGAATCCATAGAAAAGTAACCAAATCCTCCCACCTTAAAATTAAATTGTTACACATTTTAAAATGTTTCATAAAGACAAAAGAAGTAACTGTAGTTTAGTTGTGTATTTTCCAAATTATAATTTTGGTTGCAGTTTAGTTTAGATTTAAGCTGTCAATTGCATCAGGTGTTCAATTCACATGTTTTTATAATTCTGTGTAGGTCCACAAGGAGATCCTGGATTTCCAGGTCCTGCTGGTGATGTGGGGGCAGCTGGACCAATTGGTTCTGCAGGCCTGCTAGGAAGACCAGGAGATGACGGAACAAGTAAGAGAAGGAGGGGATAAAATGTGAACTATATACCAGTAAGAGAGAAAGCAGTTAAAAGAAAACTGTTCTTGCTTGATACAAGTCACCAACATAAGGATTTGAGCTCTACAAAGAGTTCAATAAAAATTTTAGCTCAGTGCTTAGTGGCCCAAAAAAGAACAAAAATGATCCAAACGGAACAATAGGAATCACTAGAACAGTAACTAGTACACTTCTTCAGGACAGTTCTGAAAGGTCTGTACTTTCCTCCTTGATATCTTGTAGTAATTGTTACATGAAGCTGTATGGGCCATATACCATTATTTTCTTTATAGGTCTGCCTGGCCTGCCAGGAGTAAGCGGGGCACCAGGACCTCAAGGTTTTCAAGGTGACCCTGGTTTCCCGGGAACAGGTGAATCAATCCCAGGAAGACCTGGATTTCCTGGACCACCAGGCCTACCAGGACAGCCAGGAAGACAAGGCTTACCTGGACTGCCCAGTAAGTTCAACAGCAATTTGGCCAGAATATCATTCTGCATATTAATAGATTCATTGCTTTTGTTGCTCCTACAAAAAAACACAGAGGTGAAAAGTGCATTTTGACAGATGTATCAAACTTTACATGTGATGTAGAAAACATGTTTTTCCTATCAATATTCCTGTCAATCAGTGAGATGACAAGATTGTCATAGCTTTGTGGGTTATTTAAACCCACAAAGTAACACATATGAAAAATGTCCCCAAAAATGTATCACCTGAAGTTAAAAACACAGCAAACTGGGAAGGAAACCCCAGTCAGCATCCGTTAGTAAAGAAACAAGAATTGTACAATTCTGCAGTGGAAAAAGGAAGTAGTGGCAATGGAAAAAAAATGTGTCAACATCAACTCTAGCTAGGCTCACTCTTGTAGTATGATCTATAAGCGATGACTTGTAAAGCATTTCATAACTTCTCTAGCTTTTCACATGAGGATAACAAGATAAGGGAGAGAAGAACATGTGACATCAGCTATAGAAACAGTCACCTGATTTATGCTAGCTGTACAATTTGTTTTTTCAAAGGTATAGTCTGTACTGACAGAGGGATCCCTGGAGAACCTGGAGCAAAAGGTCAGATAGGCCTTCCAGGAAGAAAAGGTGAAAAAGGAGAAAAGGGTAAGTGTGCCTGGATAGCAACAATTTGAATACGAGACCTTTGCCAGATACGTCAGACCTAAATTTGCAAGAATTTTATGGCAGCTTGGAGGATAAGGCCCAAAGTGTTGGGCATCAGGGCTTCTACATCACTAGAGTCGTGTCAGTGCAGCAGTTATTCAGCCCTGCACAAAGAGACTGATATGCTTCACTCCTTTGAAGGCCATAATGAGATAAAATGGTCTGTGTACTACTCACACAGAAAAGAAAAATGGCAAATATTATTTTTTTGTGTATTAATTTTGCAACTGTTTCAATGTAATTTTGACGCATTCATGTAGGAAATCAAGGCCTTTGCTCATGCAGTGCTGGTCCTCCTGGTCCCCGTGGTATGCAAGGACCTCCAGGTACTCCAGGAAAGAAAGGACAAATGGGATACCCTGGAAGACATGGAGAAAAGGGCGATCCAGGCTTAGCTGGTGCAATAGGATCACCAGGGCTTCCTGTGAGTAGTTTTCATGAGCTTCAGTAAATAAATAACATCAACTTACCACTTACGCAGGAGGCATTTAAGCAGAGTGGTGGAGGAACTGCCCTGGAAAACTATCTGAAAGTTTATCCACCTTTGCTTATTACAGTCTTGTTGGAGGATGCGTTTTATCAGCTTCTATCTGATTTCCCTTGCGGCAGTGGGTAGAGTTTTACACTGAGGGATGGAATCCCATGCTGCGTTTGTGGTGTGGTCAGGAGGCTTAGGAAAGCTGGTTGTTTTGACTTGGTTTTACTTTTCATTTTGAATACCCGTTGTTTTTCTTGAAAACATTGTACATGCACAAACTGCTCCACTGAAGATGATTTTTCAGTTATTTCAAAGGAAAGCATTTCCAGCAAAACCTTATCAAGGCAAAGAATTGCATGATGTCAGCAGGTCAAGACTGATTCTACAATTCAACATCCATCTGCGTGTGGGGTCTGAAGAAAAAGGAACCCTTGATTTTATTCAGGCCTTTCAAGTCATGTTCTTTATTCCTTTTTGAGAAATCAGTTGAAAAGCTTAATTTATTTGATATGCTTAATTTATTTCATAAGGCAGTCTGAACATGATGTAGAGTCACTCCCACAGAGTCTGAAAGTCATTGCTATTTGTTAGTGTTTATCCCTTTACTGTTCCATATTCCTTTATAATCTCCCATTTTCAGTCACTACTCAGCCAAAGTTTGTTCTCCACAAGGATGAGCCACTATAGGCAATGCCTTGTCTCTCTATGCATTCATATTAGCAATGAAGCTGAAATGGAATAAAAATTTTGCTCTTGATTTAAGAGTTATTAGAAGGAAAAATTACTATAAGCATCAAAATAAAGACACTTCATTTACTTAATTAGATTCCTTGCAATGTCAAGTTCCTCAAGAGCAGAAACTGAATGAACTTTTTGGTAGTAAAGATTCTGAGTACTAGAACCATTTGACATCAGCCTACAATGTTCATTTTTTCCCAAGACTAGTTCATTCCAGTGTTAACAAATCTGACATCCAGTTTTTCATGGAAAAAACCTAAAAAGATTTTTCATGGCAAAGCGAGGGCAATAAAATAATTAAGAAATATTTAAAAGGTACCTTTAGGTCAGATGTGTATTTCTACTTTATTATTGGCTGTCAGCAGGATTAACAAACAAAATAAATTTGAGCTCAAGACCTAGATGTTTCCTGGGTGATGCTTGTTGCCTAACCCAGTGAAACAAGCTATTACTTTTGGAAATAGACTTATTTTCTTTAATGTACTTCATATAGTTTATCTTATTCCCCACAGTGAGCAATAATTCAAGACACCACTTAATCTGTCTGCTTTAAGAATACATTGTAAGATAATTTATTGGACTTGCTGTGATTTTGTTCCACTTGTTCTGGCATATGGACTGTACATCCAGGATGCTGCATACCAAAATGATGCCAAACAGAGGGGTTTTTTTAATATACTTTCTTGGGTGAGAGCGATTTTTGAAAATATAGGTAGATATGCTTGGCTTTATAACTGCTCCATTATGGTTTTGTTTTGGTTTTTTGAGGTTTGGTTTAATAGCAGAACTTTTTTTCCACATGAGGAACTGCTTAAAAGTTTCCAGAAAACTTTCTTTCAAAAGAAAACAAAATCATTGTGAAACTGAAGAAAGGAGGTGGAAGGGCTGTCTTTCTAGTTCAAATGGTTTCATTATGAGCTTTGTGTTTGTTTTTATTTTTCTTTTCTTAAAATCCTATAACCTCAGTGGATTATGTGAGATTTCAGTCTTTTTGTTACTTTTGAAGGTAAGCTTGAAGCCTTGTCCTGAACACTTTGGTGTTCTTAGGTTACTTAAGTGAAAAACAAGGACAAAGTAATCAGTTTGGAAAGAAATAATTCACTTTCATACAGAAGTGCTTTCGTCTAATGGATTTCCTACACACACATGCTTTTTACGATTTTTCTGCTCTCTTTTCTTCCTAAATAGCTCATTTTGCTTTTCAAATGCTAATAATTGGTCACTGCCAGCTTGAAGATCTAGACATTTTAACAAATAGTTACTGCTTGTTTCAGATAAACCACATTTTTCAGAAGTCCCCTGCCTCTTTTACAACTGTTGTGATTTACAATCACTTTATAAATTGTATTTTCTCCACCTATTTCTTAGTGAAAGATTTTGAATAACCAAGGAAACTGGTTAAATAATACATCAGTTTTTCAACTGGCATTTTACTTCTGTATCAGTTTTACATACTTACCCATGTGTACTGTTGTAAGATCAGACCCTCACCAATCATAGAATCATAGAATTGTTTTGCTTGGAAAAGACCCTGAAGATGATCAAGTCCAACAGTTAACCTAGCACTGCCAAGTCCAGCCACTAAACCATGGCCCTAGAGCATCACATCTATGGCGTGTTTTAAATATCTCCAGGGATGTTGACTCAACCACTTCCCTGGGCAGCCTGTTCCAGTGTTTGGCAAACCTTTTGGTGAAGAAAAAGAATGATGTGCAAACTGCTTTCTGCTTGGAGAGCCGAGAGTACAAATCAGCATAAACATGTAGAAAAGTATTTCTTTCCCCCCTCTAAACCTGTCAAATCATAGATTCTTCTGACAATACCAGGTACCTAACTAGACATAGATTAATTTTTTTGGCAACTTTCTGGGCTTTACTTAGCAAAAAAGCATCTCTTACCTACTGCCATGTTCACTTCTGGGAGAACAGCGTCATCCAGCAGTCACTGCACTTCAGACATTCCCTTCCTGTGTAGCCTCGATGGATTGGGGGTTGAAGTCTGCAGGAGAAGAGTTTGTAAATCATTTCCATCTTAATATTCTTATATTTACAGCCACAGCTGTACACAGCCATGGACCTGATCCCTCCAGCGTTACCATTTCTTATAGTTGTGTATCTGTGCATTTGGCAGAGGCAGGCTGAAAAGGCCAGGTGCCATTCACACACCTATTTACAGACATCAAGAGAGACAAGTGTTGCTTGTTGGCCTGTTACTTTAATTGGTCTGGTTTTGGGAAACAATGCAAGAGATAAATATCTAGTTTTACCCTCAGTTCCCACATTGATTTCTTGCAGGAAATAATTGGATAATTTTTATTTATTTATTTACTTACAATTTTTGTGTGTGTGTGAATGGTAAGGGGACACCTGGTTCTGCTGGACAACACGGTGAAAAAGGAGAGAAAGGTGATCCAGGAAGAGTTAGAACAAAAGGTAAACACACATTTTATCATTAGCCTTTTTGTTTCCTATACAATACCTGGGCAATAGTGTGAGAAAACTATATTCATCTACTCTTTAATAAAGTAATTAAGTTACTGAAGACTAGAGGTCACATACATCCAAAACTGCTTTCTTGGTACCATCTCGTTCATTTTCTTCTTGCTTAACACAAGATCACAGGATTGTGTGGGTTTTACTCTATATTTTAGCCATAAAACAGTTTTAACAGCTTGTTATTAATGCTAACAAATGACTTTTCATGTCATATGATTGATAATCAGGGTCTTACAGAGGTCTGTCTAGCAAAGACTAAGCAGAATACAATTATTATGAAAGCATGAAGAAACACAATTGTACAGAAGCCATCTCCTGAAGTGTCATTTGCCAGTATCCCAGCTGTTATCTCAACTTAAACCACCAACATTCTTCTTGGGGAAAAACTCAAAGTCTCAATGGCTATTCAGATTCTTGCTCCTATTTCTAAAAAATACTCTTGACCAGGCATTGAAGAGAAACAATAGACCACCACTTGCACAACTGAAATTCTTGTAATTAAATAGATCAAAACCTCTCCACAGTTATGGTTATAATTTGCAAAAGCTGTAATTTGTTGTTCTCCATTTCTTTTGCAATCTGATGGCAAAGCTTTGTTAGAAATGCTAAACTAATTATTCAGACAAAAGATTGCCCATCTTACTGTTTATGAAAAGTTAGCTTAGCTTCAGATGCCTGTGTGCGTTCACAGATTTTGGAACAGGACAAAACATTTGCTGTTTATTTGCAAAGGATTTATTGACACAGCAAAATGAATCTTTGGGTTAGAATAGTTTTATTATCCTTTATGCAAAAATTCCATTTTCATGAATATCAGTACAAGAGAAATCGAGGGGTAAAAATAAGAAAAAATTAAAAACCTTTTGGGAATATTGATGCAAGTATTCTGCATCATATGGCATTGCTCTATCCTGATTTCACTGAAATCAAGAATAAAACTGATTTCAATAGCAAAATGTTTTTACTTTGTATATAACATGAACAAAAGCCACATTCTTGTGATGCCTGTAAACACATATTTTACAAAGACCAAATTGTTCCATGGAGTGGACAACTACTGCCTTCCTGAGCCTAAAACACCTCATTAAGGAAATGTGAATTCAAGAACTGGAAATTATCATACAGATAATATGAATGGTTGCCCAGCATTTACCTAAGCAGAAATAAAATAAAAAAAAACCCACGACCCAAAACTTACTGCAAATATTATACAATTTTTTCCCCCAAATTGTTTTAAGGACTAAAAGGTGAAAGAGGTCCTACTGGGGTTCCAGGATTTCCAGGACAAAGAGGTAATGATGGCAGAGATGGAGAACTAGGATTGCCTGGGGAAAAAGGAGCCGAGGTATGTTTGATTTTCTCAGAATTTTTTTCCATTTCAGTTCAAATATTGTCTTATGAAAGGGCTAGCTACTTAATGAAAAGTATCATTTGATTCCAAATTCCTAGCAGATTAATCACTTTTATAATTTTATGTTAGCCTAGAGAAAAACCCCATACTTTTTAATTACTGAAAAAATATTTCCTTGGAAATATTCCTGTTTATTTTGGTATTCCTGAATATAATTTCTGCATATACTGTGTGCCAATATTATGGGATCGGGAAGGAAAAAAAAAACAAACCAAAAAGCTCTATTCTTTGTTGCTATTGCTTTTGAATACTTAAAACTATTACTATCATCCATGTAGTCATTTATTTGTGGAAGAGTGTTTTCTCCAGATAATTCTCTAACATGGCTTTTGATAATCAGAGAGGAAATAAATGAGGTCTTGTTATTTCTTATCAACAATTTCTTTCTCTTAGGGTGATTCTGGAGTACCACTGCCAGGTGATAAAGGATTCCCTGGGATCCCAGGACTTCCTGGGATAAAAGGACAGATGGGATTGCCTGGTGTGGGATTTCCCGGCCCTCCAGGAGTCAGAGGCAGCCCTGGAGACTTTGGTGATACTGGTAATATTGGGCCACCTGGTCCAAAGGGCCAGAAAGGTAATTTTGATTATTTACATTAAGAACCAAACTACCAAACAAAATACTTGTTTGGTAGCATCCATGAGTTTCATATGTATTCTATACAATGTTATTAATTTATAGTGAAAATTAATTTTGGCAAGCTCAGTGGCCATGCAAAATATGGCCACTGAAAGGTACAATACTGTCAGCAGCAGACACTAGTGAGAATATGAATTGCTAGCGGCCTTAAACCTGCAAAGTGCCACCTGCACACTATTGGAGGAATTATTTTCTGGAGTGAAGAGCATCCCTGAGTGTAAGGATTTGCAAGGCAATGCTTTTTTGCTGAAGGAGCAGGAAAATATGACTTACACTTAAGGCTTGGTCTGTTTTTTGGTTATAAAATATCCCTACCAAAATTTAAAGAAATTTACACTGACAGCAATATGTATCAACCAGAAATGTACATAGAATTGAGATGAAAATATTTGTTGCAACAGAAACTATTGTAAAGACATATTTCTGCAACAAGTAAAAAAAAGCAACTTGTCTTTTCTGTAAAGAAGTGTATTGCAACAATTCAATCATTGCCAATAGTCTATACAAAATAAGTGTCAAGAAAATATATATTTTAAAATTCTCCATCAAGCCTTAAGTAATATGGAAATAACAACATGCATAAACAGTGCCTTGTCTTTACCTTTGCACATCTGGTCAGTTAATTCCACAGAAATATTACAGTATATATTCAGACTGCATTTATTGTAAAATCAAATAGGCCAGTTTCTTTCTCCCTCTTGCTTCAGGTGAGACTGTCTGCATTACATTACCATACCCTGGAAATCCAGGTCCCCCAGGTCTTAAAGGTGTTCAAGGTATGTTTACAGATGGGAGAATTTTTGGTTTTAATTCAAATGGAGTTTTAAGTTACTAATTAAAAAAGAAGCTATCCTAAAAAGATACACTATTCTAGTTTTTCCAACACATACATGCCTCAAAATGTAAAACTCCCAATACACAGGAATATATTCATCTACTAGAATCAAATGCTAGATTGCTGCTGTTTGCATGATCAAAAGGTGTGCAGGCTGCCTCCATAAAAATGACTAAATGAAGGTAGCTTGAAACTCAGTCCTGCCTCAATTAAAACACATAAGAGAGTCTGTAAAATATGCAGATGGCTGGAGTTGGATAAGACCTAGAATACATACATCTGGATACCAGGAGAGAAAAAAAAAAAAAAAAAGGCGTGAGGCAAAGATATCCTGCAAGTCTGTAAATTCTAAAACAATATAGCTCATGGCAAGCTGCAATTGAGCCCTAAAATCGGAATACTTACTACCGTTATTTTAACTTGTTCAACTTAATTTAAATTCAAAGAACTCATCCAGGAACTGGCAAAAATGTTTCTTGTGATCACCTCCAAACCATTTGAAATATGGCAGAAAATCCTCATCAGAACAAATGGAGATAGTGGATTTTCAGACTCCTTAATATGGTATTACACAGCTCCTTGACATCAGTATTGCAGGTGGTAGGTAAAATTTATAGTCGTGAAAGAACAGGGATTAGCATATTGAGCTCATCTGCACCAATCCAGAAGCAGCACATAACACGAGACAATATAAGAATTTGAGTTGACACCTGTCATTCACTAGGTTAATATTGTTGATGTCCTGTAACATTAAAATGTTACAGGAGATATTTTTTTTTCCTAATTTACTACAGTGATTTGCAGTCTGCTGTTTATGGATTAGGGAACAAGTCCATTTAGAAAAACAGCAGCCATGCATTTGGTTGTGACTTGGGTGGTGGTTCTTGCCCAAAATGTTAGAAGCAGATGAAATCCAGTTGTTTTCAGAGTATCTGAATTTGCAAGGGATAAAGAGGCAGTAGTGTTTCCTTAGATCACACGTTTTAGAGCTCTGTCAGGTTTTTGACATATTTTCTTTCTGTTTCCAGGACCAAAGGGTTTAAAAGGACTCCCTGGTCATCCTGGACCAAATGGCTTTGATGGGCAAAAAGGCTATCGAGGCAGGCCAGGAGCAGGAATTCCTGGGCCAGAAGGTGAATTGCGCTTGTCTTAACCCAGGAGACATGTTGGTCAAGCTGAAATGCGTACATGCAGGGTAAGGTAGAATAGAATATGGAGGAACAGGAAGCACATTTCAGTGAAAGCTAGTGGAAGAGGAATCTTTACCAGTTTCCCTTTCTTTCCTCCAGCATTGCAGCTGCTGCAGTAACCTAAAGTTCAGTGTCCAGAAATGAACAAATAGTCTCAAAAAATGGAGAATAATTAGTATCAGTTTAGTAAAGGGATTGAACTGGACAAGAGTGACAGTACATGAGATAGAAGCTGCCCCAAAGAAAACCGCTGTCACTTCCCACAGGAATAATTACCTCCTTCAATCCTCATGCATCAGAGCTGTAAATGAGAAACCTGAAATGTAATGTATGATGTTATTTTTTCTTTGCAGAGTGATAGTTTAATTCTAGTTAAATTTGCATTATACTACTACACAGTTTTGAGAAAAAAAAAATAATGTCTGTTTGAATTTAAAAATCATATCAACAGGCTTTCGAGGCAAAGCTGGTGATCCTGGTGATGAAGGTGAAAGAGGATCTACAGTTGATGGTAAAAACGGCCCTCCAGGTCCGCCTGGCATAGATGGTCAGAAAGGTGTTCCAGGTGATACCACATATGGTCCTCCAGGCATCCCAGGCAACAGGGGACTGCCAGGCCCCCCTGGTGCACAAGGAGCAAGGGGTGATCCAGGCGTTCCTGGGCTTCGAGGTATGAGCCAGTTTTTATGACGCATTTCCATGTGTTCAAAGGAGAAAATCTGAGCAAAGTTGGTCCTGAGTCAGATAAAACTTACTCTTACCTGGATCCATAATGGTGACTGTGAACAGTACGCTCTATTTTTACATTCACATTTTTACAGTTAAAGTTGATCAGCCACTGGGGAGATCTGCACTGCAGGAAGGGGAAGATGCCTTTACCCAGTCCACAAACTAACAAACAGTGTGGCTTCCTATTCTGACTACTGTTACTTGCTGCCTAGTGCCCATCCGTGCTTAGGACCTCCTGCTCTGCCACACAGATAGTCTTACTCAAATCTGAGAAGTCTGGCAAAATGTGGGACAACACTCAGGGAGAGATGGGTGAATTTCTTTGCCCAGAGTTATACAATATAATCCTCAATATCTTGGGCACTACACTCATTTCTACAGGGGAATTTCACTGGTTTCTGTGGGTGTGTCCATAGTCCCACTTCCTTCCTGCTTCATACAGATATTGCTGTTTCCTTTTGCAGGTCTTCCTTTTGCCCAGCCCTAAGCAGACACACACACACCCCCCCTTCTATGCAGGGAACACCTATTGAACTGACCCTAGTGCTGCACAGTTGGTGCAGGCCAGTGAGCTCCTTCCATTCTGCTCCTACACATCAGATACTACCTTTTGTGCCATAAAGTTGTCCTCATGGTAGATGAGAGTTGAATTCATATTTGTTCCTTAAAGAAAGAAGCTCTCCACAACAGCCAATTCTAAATTGCAGAAAAGCATCAGTTTTCAAACTGCAAAAACTAGAGGATAAGTAAAATATTACAATAACTGAACATGTACACTTCAAAATTACAATTAGGAATTCTGAGGGACGGTGAGTAATGGAGGTAAAACATTTTACAATGTTTTTTGTTTCCAGGACAGTCTGGTACACCAGGATTTCCAGGTGCCAAAGGTTTTAGAGGCCCAGAAGGTGATATAGGAGCACCAGGCTGTCCAGGCTTCCCTGGTCCACCGTGTGACACAGGCTTACCGGGGCCACCAGGACTCAGAGGTGTCATGGGCCTGCCAGGACCTCAAGGTACACGACATCCATTAGGTTGCCTCACAGCTTTAAGCTTTGCACATCTTTTCTAGGAGATTTAATCACATGAGCTTTGTGGCTGGCATAAAAAATATTTCCACAGGGAGCTGCTCATTAGTGGAGGTGTACATTATGTTTTACATATTTCCTTAAACTCAAGGAATGTATAGTGTACGCCTCAGATGTTTCCCAACTTTCCTTCCCTTCCCATACTGTTTCTTAACTGGCCAAATCACAGTGTGTTCATTGTCAAGAAATAAATGGAAGAGTTCTCTTATTCTGTTGTCCTGAGTAACTTAACTGAGCTCTTGTCATTACTGTGATACTTTTATCTTCCTTATTCTTAAATGGAAGTGTTATTTAGGAAGAGCTAGGAGACATATATATATATATAAAATATTTATGGATTAGCATGGATTTTCCACAGGGTGCTTCTACTGATATGTCTCTCACTAAAGAAATACAAGAAAAACATTCCAGGGGAAAAATCTAGGCAGAGCCAGGACTCCAGCATGGTAGCAAAGTTGCCAAGTTATTTTGCCATGTTTGATGATATTCAAATTTATACCAAACGCTATCACTTTCTACTTCTTAGGTGCAATCGCTGAACCTTTTTCCTGCATTTACACACATAAATTAAAGCTCTTTCTTTCAGGCTTACCAGGCTTTAAAGGTCAGAGGGGAGACATGGGCCTAGCTGGGCCACCTGGAAGCAAAGGTCTCAAAGGCTCTCCTGGCTCACCAGGTCCCCCAGGCCCTCCAGGCTCCCGAGGAATTCCAGGACTTCCAGGCGATAAAGGACCACCTGGTTTCCCAGGACAAACAGGTATGTTAAACATCCTGCAAACCACCTCATCTATAACTTCTCTTGTAGGGGGAGATATTTTTACTGCTGTTAAAGCTAGGAAGTACTTTTTGCCATCCTCCTTTCGCACCTCCAAGAATAAGACCTTGCAGGAGGGCAGAGGCAGTAACAATAGCATCCGTTGTTCTTTCTCTTATAATAAAAACAGAGGGATGGAAATAGTTTGATGCATCTTGGTGCATCCTGGTGCTTTAGTAGTTTTACAACATTGACATATTTCCATGTATTATTTCCTGACTATTTGCAATAGGTTGTTGTTCTAACATGCTATAATAACAATGATAAACTTTTTATTACATCCAGATTATCTCCTTTACTGATGCAGTTTGTGATTGTATGCTGATGAGTAAGTGGAGAAATAGCTTCACATTATGCCTAATAAAAATTAGGACCTTGTTCCCAAATCATCACTGGCTAATGGGCAAAAGTTCTGAGTAACTATAGGAAAATCCTGTTTTCCTCTGTCACACGGACAGTAGGAGTTGTGACTTCCAGCAGCCATATGCAAAAATCTGGTGGTGTCTTAGGCTATGCATTGTATTTAAGCTGTGTTGTGGATAGCTGCTTTAGTAGTAACTGTAGCCTCTATCTCCAAGGGGTGGCATCAGGGAGAAGAAGATGTTTGTTTGCTTCAGGACAATCTGGATTTCAAGACAAGTTTGATTTTGGCACAAAGCCGTGCTCCAACTATTGGTTCTCTAGCTTTGCTGTTTTCCTATGGAATCCTTCTAAACTTTGCTTTATGCGCTTTGCCTTTTGCTTTATACTCTTCCTTAGAATGTGACAGAAACAACACAGCAGACTGAATATGTAAATAAAGCATTTAATATTATCAGGAAACAAAGGGATTCAAGGACCCCAAGGATTCCCAGGACTCCCAGGAACACAAGGCCCAATGGGAATCTCTGGTGTAAAAGGTGAAGAAGGAAAAATGGGTCCACCTGGGCCTAGTGGAGAATGCGGGGATATAGGAATGAAAGGTTTGTAAAAATCTGCTTCACTCTGTAGTTGTGTTACTGCTATGCTTAGTTTTGTTACTACTGCATTAAGAATATATTTACTTTTTCTTCTTGTTATAGGGGTATATTCATTTCTATTTTCAGAAATTTTCTAAATACTAAATCCTAAATGCATAATGAAAAGTAACTAAAAAATTAATTCCACTCAGATCAATAGGTGCATTTACCACTAAATCAGAGTAAGATCACTTATTGAAACAAACCTTGAATTTTGTCCTGTGCACATCTGAAAATTTATGTTTTTCAAGTTTTCTATCATATTGCCTGTAGTTTTTTTATCAATGTAAGATATAGAGGAAATGCTCTCTAAATATTAGTAGAGGAAAGAGGATAACCATCTCCAAGGTGAAATCAAAGACAATACACTGTGGAGTGGACAATACAATTGCCATCTTTCATATTCCAGACAAGCAGGGAATAATTCTGATTTAACATCACAAGTTACTACTGAATGAACTAAAAAGCAAGAGAAGGATAATAAATTCTATTAGCAGTGAGCCTGCTGAGACAACAGAGAACTGCATTAGTATTTGAAGGCTTTCTCTGTTAGGGAAGTCTTCACTAAAATTAATTTTCAGGACATGTCACTCGTGAGGATTTACTTACATTCCATATGTTCGGTTCAAAGGTGAAAGAGGGCCTCCAGGAGACAGTGGCTGCATTAACATCCGTCTTGAGAAAGGACAAAAGGGGGAACCAGGATTTCCTGGTGAGAACGGATTTAGAGGTGAAAGAGGTAAGTTCATAAAATAAAGCCCTTCATACACACACATTCATCTGATAGAAATCACTGGTGTTTTTCACAGGTTTGGACTGGTAGCTACAGTAACATCCAGCAACTTATTGTGTTTATAGATTCTTAAACTAGCAGGTAGTTTATTTAGACAATTACTAAGGCAATGCAGAAAGTGTGATAGCATAGCCATATTCAAAATAAGTGTCAAATAATGGCTTGACTGTATTGGTCATTATCTTGTTTGGCAATTAACTTCAGGTGAAAAAGGCAATACTGGTTTCAGAGGCACCCCAGGATTTCCAGGGAAGAATGGTGTCCCAGGACTGCCAGGTGACCATGGTGACACTGGACTGATGGGGTTTCCAGGATCACGGGGTTTTCCAGGACCAAAGGGCTTTAAAGGAATTACAGGTTTTCAAGGACAACCAGGTGACCAGGTAAACTGAAAGTGGTAGTGAAATGTCCTGGACTTTGCAGTTATCTCCTGCCTCCAACAAATATGATGAAAGGCACTTCTGTTGTACTGACCCATTAGATGTTCCTCCTGAGAAGAGACTGTCAGTATAATAGGAAAGGGAAATTCCTTAATGCAACACTTCAATGCTTTGATTACATTTTAGCAGAGACTGTAGTCAGGGTCAAAGGGCCTCTCCCCTCTCTCCTAGCTGCATGTTGTGATTTTGTTATCATACTTGTTCCACTTGGTGGAAGTACAGGCTACACTGCACTAATTAGGGGGGTAAAAAATGGATGTACAATCAAGTGTTCAACATTGTTCCTAAGAACAGATTGACAAGTCACTTACTGCAAAGATCATAACATAGCAGCAGCACAAATATATAGGTGCTTCTTCATATCTTGCTATGTGGAGCAACCAATAGACAAGACAAACCAAGTCTGTGCCCATATAGACAACTTGCACCAAACAGAACCCAGGCAAGCAGTATTGCTCAAGAACAAATACACAAAACTGCACATACATCACATATGGATATATGGTAGAATTCTTCACTAGCTTGTACACTAGGTAGACAGGCAGTGAGATTACGTGAAGCAAAAAAGCACATTTTTTTTTTTGTAAAGGGACTTGGCTTGTCTTTTACTATAGTTCTTTGAAGAGATAATCTGTGTTTTGCTGATTATAGGTCATCATTCAAAAGAAAAACAGAAATCTTTACGTTTTTACTGTTATATCACAACATATTTCTGGTTAATGTTTATAGTAAATTTTGGGTAACATACAACAATATTTGGTACATTTTTATGGTACCTTTTAAATCAAAGTACCCAAGCCATCTGTGGGGAATTTAAGCTGTTCAAGCCAAAAGTTAGCATAAACTATAAAAGCACAAATTCAATATGATTAGCGAGTCTAATCTACATTTTTCTGGAAGTGCTAATGGCCAGTGTTAGACATGTAACAAGGACATGTTGCCCTTAAGATATAGTTTTGCTGTTCATACTGATTTCCGGTCCATTTCCCAGTGTAAGACATCCAAATGCTCTTATAGATCATTCCTGCTATGCATATCATATATCAAAACATTTTTATTTTGTTTTTTAAAAAAATCAGGGTGATGTTGGCTTACCAGGAATCCCTGGGAATCCAGGACTGACCGGCCCAAAAGGATCTAAAGGTAATGAGTTTATGTAGACAGGCTGCTGAAGAGCAGTATTATTAGGACATATATGCTCTGATAGATGGTGAGTACTTGCTGGAAAAGGCAAAACAGGACAGAAGTGAAAGTAATTAATACATTAATGTCATTAGAAACAAGTCTGATTTACCTGAAGGCAAAATCTGCATTTCATCCTTAACAGTTTGTTCCTTATAAAGTACATCTTACTAATTTAGAAGGCAAATTTCTGTCAAATTTCATGGAGTTTAAAAATTCCATCAAACACATGGAAAAATCCACTCTTATGGATCTGTAAAATTTGTCAAATCAATTAAGTGAAAATGCAATCATTTATGGTATTATAGTAGGGCATTATACAGATATGTAAAGGTTTTTAAATATTCCAACATGATTTATAATTTCCTTTATATTATGTATTTTCCAGTGTTTCTCAGGCTATGATTTTTGAATTCTTGCAACTTCTGAAAACATATCGTAACAGATCAGGCAGAGATCATACCCATGCATGCAAAATTATTCATTTGAGAAGATGAAGTTTTGTATATTGTTTTTTGCATAAGTAGAGATTACTCTGAAAAAATTGTCTATCATATTTAGATTTTTTAAAAGTGTTGCAAAGAAATACAAAATATGGAGTCATCCATGATATTGCAGATTTCCTTTGAGCAGGATTTAATTACTAATAAATAATGAAATTAAATCATTACCTGGAAGAAAGTATTAAAGGGATAGGAGAAATTATTTTGTCAGCTACATTTTCCATTTCTTCAAAAATTCAAGAACTTCTCAGCCAGGGAATATATTCCCACAAAAAAGTAAAAAACAATACTCATTATAAAGAGAACTCATGAAACGTTTTGAAAGCAAACTTAATGGAAAAGTTATCCTTAATTCTAAAGCAGCATATAGCCAGTAAAGTAGGGATTGCTATGGCATGGAAGTTTTAGCAACACTTGAACTCGGTACTTTCTTAGATCTTCACAGCAAAATCAGACAATGAAGCTGGAGACAGCATGAATAGGTAGGAGAGGTCAGACATTTGTGCATACAGTGTAAGGCAAAATTAATCACAGAATCAATAATTCCAAGCAACAGGAATTTTAGCACAGACAGAAAGAAGGTATGCTGGCTTAAAGTCCCCAGCTAGTCCCTAAAAGATCTTTACCGAGTAAATAGACTCATGCTGTATTGATTTTGCACATCTTCACAAACATCTGTAAGGAGTTCTCTGTGTTTAATAAAGTGTTATAGGGAATTTATGCAGTGTCTTTCATTTTCAGTATATGCTGTCAGTATTGGGAAAGTTCCTGTATTTGTGGGGGTTTTTTTATGGGAAATTTACAAGAATACTGCCAGGAGTCACACTAAACACAAACTGAGTTAGCACTTCAAGACAGGCTGAGCTGGCAGATAATGCACCATCCCTGGAAGTGTTCAAGGCCAGGTTGGATGGGGCTTTGGACAACCTGGTCAGGTAGAGGGTGTCCCTGCCCATGGCAGGAGAGTTGGAACCAGATGGTCTTTAAGGTCCCTTCCAACCCAAACCATTCTACTATTCTGTGAATTTGCATGTGCCAAAGCATTTTTCACTCTGTGTTCTCTCTGTCCCTTTTATAGCTGTTAATATCTATGAGTAAATTATCTGATCTTACAAAATTGTCCAGCTTTGATTTTGTGGATGAAAAGGATACTTGTATGAAATGAAAGTCATTGTACTTCAACAGGCAAGAGAGGTGACCCAACTCCTGTGCTTGGTATACATGGTCCAAAAGGGCCTCCCGGAGATCCAGGATTACCAGGTACATCTATCTGACTGAAGAAAAAATTGGACTTAAGAATTCATTTTCTCTAAGTTAGCAGAGAGGGAGCTCTGCTTTCTGTCCATATTGAGTGCTATTTTCTAGTTACAAACTCAAGGACTGGAGAGGCATCACAATGTGCAATAGCATAGGAGGTAGAGTCTACTATTGTCTGGTACAGCACCAATAAACATACCAACACTTACCGGAATAAAACTTGGCTTGGCTTTATCTTGCTAGCCATTTCTGTTCTTTCAGATATCACCAGAGAGATCACTATAATTCATTGCTAATAAATAGATGCAAGGATCTAAAGTATTTGAATAAAATTCTTTTTCTACTCAAGAAGCCCCTTACTGAACTTCTGTATTTTTAAACTTATCCTGAGATGAAGAATGGGCAACTTTTAACAAATAAATGCTAGATTATTTTTTTTTCCCTTTCAGGACCCTGTGGATTCCCAGGAGAGAAGGGTTCACCAGGTATCCAAGGGCAACCTGGAAGACCAGGATCCAAGGGTGATCCTGGATACCCAGGAATACCAGGACTTCCAGGTAATGCCAAAGTTTAAAAAACAGTGCCACGTAACAGCTCAAAAGAGTTACAGAACACGAAAATGCAGCTGAGGAGGCACCTCTGTGGAAGATGTTAGAGAAATCAGAGATCACATGAAGGCTTGTATTGAAAGCTATTTCAGTACCTGTAAACAGCAGTAATAGTCGGCTCAGAGCCTCAGAGAGCAAGATCTAGCAATTCTTCATACATTCCCATACACTTTCAGGTACCCCTGAATAACGTAGTGTGCTGTATAGCATGAAAATAAAAAAAATCAACAGTTTAATAGACTTGCATATTCAGATTTTTTTTTTTTCCCTCTGCTCTCAGGAGCTACAGGTCCTCAGGGATTGCCAGGAGAACCTGGAGAAAAAGGGAAACATGGAATTTTGGGACCTCCAGGATTGCAAGGATTAGCTGGATCCCAAGGCAGAAAAGGTAAACGGTATACAGTGCAGTTCTACTGGTAATGTAACAGCACCAGACAAATACCCTTTTAGTAGTGAAAATGGAAAAGGCCTGTCAGCATGATTTTGATTCTGTGTTCTCTGAAACTATTAGAAGAATTAAGCCAATTCCCATCACCTTTGAAAGTAACATATATGCTACCTCAGAAAGTTGGGCTACAATCTAAAATTAGTAAGGAAGAAGGTAGAAACAGATTCTGAGTCAGCTGACGTAACTGACAGCAGAAGTTAAGGAAAGAAAAAGGATTTTGTAGTAATTGAGATGTTTCACTTACACTTCAGTTATGGTGTGTTCTACTTTTTCACCATGGAGTGCCACTGTAACTCTACAAAACCAGCAGACTGCTAGGGACAGTTTTGTCTTACAAATTTGTTTTAACAAATTGTGGTAAGATAACTTGGCTTGGTTTTGTTGTTGTGTTTTCTCCAAAACCTGATTTTGGTGGATATAACAGAAATGTTTCCTGCAAATCCTAATTTACACTTCTCACAATGATTGTTATGCTTAGATTGAACAGCAGTTCATCTATACAGTTGTTTTTGTTGGAGAACATTGTTAATGTTTACTATACTCAGAATGATACACTGAAATTACAGGTTACATTAATATTTTATATAGGAAGATAATCGACTAGGTACTTTGTATCCTCTCTCTGTTATAGTGTGATTCATAACCAGTTCCTGGACAGGAAGAATAGTATTGGTAGTGACCCAGATACAGAAATCTCTGTAAAGTAACACTTGGGGCTATGATAAGTTATTAGAGGGGGCAATAGATTAGATTTCTTGCAGTAAAGTAAGTGGCACTGATTTAAACTGTCATGTCAAATTCCTTGCTGGTGCATAATCTGCAAGAGAACATTTCATTATTGCAAACAATATTTGCTGTAACAAAGGCAGAGATCTGCAGTGACAGGGATGTCTAAATTTAGAGGGGTCAAAAAAAAAAAAGCATTCTTCTTCTGAAAACTTCTTAGTAGCAGATGGACTCTTTCCTTCTTGTCATAAGTGGTAAGACACTTCTCTTCTATATTGTACAGAAGTTATCCCAAGTCCTGCACAGGAAACATAACAAATTAACACACATTCTGCAGAGGGAAAAGTTCAGTTCCAAATGGAAATTCATTAGAGACCAAGTTGCCTGCTAAGCCTTACAAGTCTATGTAGTGCCAGCATAGTTGAAAAGGTTAACATCTTTGAGATTATACCCAGTAATGAAAACTGAATGGAATTTGTATTCCAATTCATGGGACAATATAGATCTTAAGGCTGTTTTCAATAAATATTGTTGCTAGCATTAGAAATGAAATAGTTAATGGGCTGTTCATAGCTAAGTACACAGCCTTGTTAGTCTAATTGCTTCTCATCTACATCAAATGCCTTGTGCCTGAAGATCTTGTAGATTTTAAAAAAATAGTTAAACAGCATCTACCAAAGCATAATCACATTTTCTTTATTACAGATGTAGTTTTACTAGTTAAGGGCTCAGTCTGGCAAGCCTTACTTGTGTGAGTAATCCTTGATGAAGCAAGTAATATTAAGAACATCAGCAGAATTACTTGTGTGAGTAGAAGCTGAATTGGGCTGTAAAATACAGAAACAGTGGTTCATACATAGGTCAGCCAATTCAGCTGTACCTAGAAATATAGGACTATAGCAATCCAAAAATCTAGAATTACAAGTGCTGATATTATAATGGATTGTTGGCAAATGTGTCAGAAATTCCCTGGAAAGCAAGTAAACCAAGCAATCAATCTTGACTAAGCTAAAGATCAAAAAAGTTTTAAATGGTGACCTGGGTGCCAAAAATCATTAGGAGTTCAGAATCATTTTAAAATACCACTGTTAAGTTCCCCGAATTGGCATGCAACTCCTACATAAATTTGAAAATGGGAACATCCCCAAAGCACAAGCAGACTAAAGAAAGCAGGACTGAAACTTAGAATGTCATGAAAAGTTAAACAGCAGTTAATTAAGGGCACAGAAGATATTACAGGTTGGATTACTAGTGTCCCATATTAAAGAGGATTACATAGAGAGTGTATTATCAATGTCTTGCAGGTTTTCAAACAATCTTCTGGATTTAAAATTTTTCCAGACTGGTATTTGCTACAGGCTGCATTTTTTTTTCCCCATTTCTTTTCATTCCTTCATTAAATTTTAACTAAAATAATTCAACAGTTTCTGAGAACTAAGCTAATGAAGTATTATTTTTGGTGCATCTGTTAGGCAAAATAAAAGTGCACTAGAGTTCTTTGTCAGATGACCCATCTTTGAACTAGGGACCTTTAAATTTGGCAGGTGAAGTATTTGATGAAGCGCATTTGTGATGGTGTTCCTACAGCAATGTCCCTGCCAAATTTGACCAGCTTATAAACTTTAAAAAAAAGTAAATCCATTCATATGTGCTTAAGTAGATCAATAAATTCTCCCATGATTCATACTCTGGGTATACAGCAGATTTGCATGCTGCAGGACCTGCTGGAATCAAGCACAGGAACTGAAACAGAGAACCTACATCATCTATGGCAGAAAGTAGCTAGACAGGGAAAAGGAGACAGAAAGATAATTCAGAGTTGTGGAACTGGAACCACTGCAACTGGACTGGGAATCCTGCATGGCAGGGAGAGGAACTGGTGGGGAAAAAAACTGGGCAGACAGAAGCAGCAAAGGTGCAAGAGAGACAGGAATAGGCACTGACAGTATTGTTCAACTTCTTGATTATCAGTGTCCACTCTAATTGGTCCCCCTCTGGAGTAAGGAGTATCCCAAGTCTATTATTGCTCTGTCTGAAACCTTTTGAAACCTGTTACCAAATGATGCATCAGTTTTGCCAAATCTGTTCCTATGACCAGGTGACAAGCTGCCATCTGCATTTAATAAGTGTATGTCTTCACATTTGATACTTCATCTACACAATTTAAACAACGCATCTTCACAACTATAAAACGCTAGTGACATGGAGATATTTTTACCCTTCACCACAAACAACAAACACAATCTCAGATTAGTTCAACTTTAAAAAAGGCATTAAAAATGCATTCTATGTTTTTACTTACTGTGTTTTAGCAAGTTTCAAAAAAGCACAGATTATAAAGCAAAAGTTACCATGAACACTCAGCCTGTGATCTGGTCATCTAGTGAACATCACTAGTGACAAAGCTACTGTATACTGTCACATGTCAGCATGGGTCTCAATTACAGATTCATTGTCTTCAAAGACTTTGTGCTGTTCAGTTTAAAGAATTTTTGTAACAGTGTGATGCAAAAAAAAATAAAAATCATAGTTTTCTGTGTGAAATCTGCAGGACCTGGGAAAAGAAGCCAGGTGAAAATTTAGTTTCTTTCGAGTGCAGCTAGATTAAATTGCACATACATTTGGAACAGAAGCTGTAAAGAAGTTCCAGCTTTACCGTTATTTTAGGTGGTATCTGCATCCCAGTCACCTGGTCATGTAGTGATAACACAGCTAACATTGGACTAGGTAATCACATGGAGCAGTAGTAGTCTAGCCACAGACACAAGGTTCACTATAGAGTAAATTAGCCCTTACTGAGCTTCCTGCTGCTAACTGCAGTATAGAAATAAAGGATTAAAAGGTATGTTTTCTGATTGCTTTGATGTGAAACCGTGTTATGGTTGCTATTTTTGTATTTTTTCATATTTTCCTTTCCAAAAAGGATACATCCAGGTGCCATGTGATCTTGTCGTCAGTTGCCAATAAGAATCAAATTTGGCAAATACCCTGTCTTGATTCAGGATGTGTTGTCAGAAAAAAAAATGGCATCATTTTAAAATGTGACTTTAAAGTATGATTGTGGCACCCAATCATGCCTGCAATTCTTCTCAGGTCTTCCTGGACTGCCCGGACTGGATGGCTTGGATGGACTAAAAGGTCAAAAAGGTTCTGCAGGAGCTCCAGGTAAAGAGGAGAAATAGCTACGTGGAACAGAAAATCTTCTCTTAAATGACTGAATGTGCAAGGAATTATGCACATGATGTTGATATTTGCCTTGCCTATTAAAGCTCAGGCTAAGCTTTCAAACAGAATCTAAAGTATGCCTAATGATGCACCTGCAGTTATTTGTGGGGAAAACTTTAAAACTTCCATTAGTCAGCTAGTGATGTTGGAACCTTTCAAGGCTGTTTATAAAATGAACATGTTCAGTGCAGATGATTCAAAGTAGAGCCAAGTCTCCAGGTTTTTCATATGTAAAAGATAAACTAACAAATTAAAAGGAGACTTACAAAATCCCAGCCCCATTAAAGTCCATGGGAGTTGTGCCACAAACTTAAGAGGAACCTGGATTTCACTCACGCTGATCTATTTGCAGCTTTCAAAAGGTGTTTTTGAAACAGTATTAAAACCAGTGCTCACCATCTATCCAGAGATTACAAATTTATGCTGATAGAAAACTAAATTTAGGACCATGCAATCAGTTTACATTTCAAATTACAGACAATAATGACACCCTATAAAATAATCCCTGAAGAAGCACATTAAAGCAAAGAGATTACTTTCAAAGAAAGAGATGAATTAGGGCCAGATTCAACAAAACTCTATCCAGCTTCCAAGAGAGAACCAGAAAAATAGCACCAGGCAACCCTTGCAAGGAGGAACATCTGCAGCTGGTATTTCTATTCTGCACATCTGTATTTGTACACACTGTAAGCGCTATGTACATAATTGTTTTCCTATAAAGGTCAAAGTGAAACAGGGCCCCCAGGATACTCAGGGGAAGTTGGACCAAAAGGAGACAGAGGTGAACCTGGATGGCCTGGTGTTTCTATTCCAGGCCCCCCTGGAGAAAGGGGATTCCCAGGATTCCCAGGTAAGAAAGGGTTTTCTCCCTAGTGATGCCCTGCAAAGGTGAAATGAAGCTCATAAGGCTCTTGCCCTGGTTAATATGAATATTAATACATACCCAGAAGATTCTCTCCCTGCAAACATTTCCAGTACAATACATGCTGATGTTTTCTGAGTAGATACAGAGACTCCAGTATTTCTTGTTTAGTATGCTACAGGAGAGGAAAGAATGAGAATAGAAAATTACAGACTTGTACAGACTCAGGGAACTGCTAGGTGGAGGTGCCTCTTGGGAAAAAAAATTCCTGAAGAAAAAGAGCGCAGGAGATCTGGTAGTAACAGAAATAAGTAAATCTTATCAACTATTCTGATGTTAATGCAAGATGGAACTGTATCACAAGATTGCTATGATTATTTTAGAGCCTTGGTGATACAGGAATTGCATAGAAATAGGAAAAAGCAAGTGTTTGAAGAAAGGCCACTAAGAAGGGTAAGAGATTGGAGCATCTGTCATATGATGAGAGGCTGAGGGAGTGGGAACTGCTTAGCCTCCAGAAGAGAAGGCTCGGGGGATTTTATCAATGTATAACTACCTGATGGGAAGGACACGGAGACAGATTCTTCATAGTGGTATCCAGTGACAGGACAAGAGGCAATAGGCACAAACTGACATACAGGAAATTCTACTCAAATATAAGGAAAAGTTTTGTTTTTCCTGTGAGAGTAACTGAATATGGGAACAGGTTGCTAAGAGAAGTTATGAAGCGTCCATCCTTGGAGATGTGCAAAACCCAGTTGGACAAAGTCCTAGGTAAACGCTCTAGCTGACCCTGCTTTGAGAAGGGGGTTGGACTAGAAAGTCTCCAGATGCCCCTTCAAGCCTCAGCAATTCTGTGACTAGAAATGACATTAGTTTTATTCTATCAAAGAGTGCCACTTTACACATAGCAGAGGTGAATTCTGGTGAGATGAATTATTCTAAGATGAAGACACAGTCATTTTTCTCAATTCACTTACTAGTTCATGAACTGAGGGAATCAACAGAATGGTGCTGTTGTAGGAAAAAGAGAAAAAGGTCATTCTAAGATATGTTAACACTGCTTGACATAGGATGGGCAAGGCCTCCCATGGTATACTGTGTCCAGCTTTGACAAACTAGAAGAACTCACTAGAGAGTAAATAGAAGGATGGGGTCAAAAACAAGACTGAAGATACTAGATTTGGTTGGTTTTTTTGTAAAAAAGAGAAGGCAACAGAATATGATACATGTACTAACAAGCTGCAGCTATTCAAAAGTGTTAATGTAGAGGATGATAACCTGTAACTCTTCCTGCCTGTCACATATAAGAGCACTGACGTCTTATTTTGCAAAAATTCAGATTACAAATTAGGAAAAAAATACATTTAAGGCTAGTAAGTTCATCTTGTTCACTGAGGTTTTCAGTAAATGGCTGAACTCACTTCTGCTAGGAACAATCTGTGAATATTTAACCTGTCCCAGACAGAATGACTTCATAGTCCCCACTCATCCTACATTTTTACCATTTCTCCCATTGTTAGAATTCTGGAGAAGGTGGCTATTTGTGGCAATATGCTAAGGTGTGACGATTCATTCTTTAGTTTAAGTAGATTTTATGGAAAGAATCAAAAATTTTAGAAAATAATAAATATTTTCACTTCTGCAAGATGTCTACATTAGCCTAATCACTGGTATGTTCAGTATACAAGTACAAGCATACATTACCTCCATGACTTCACATATCAACATTCTCTTAGTAACTAACGCTCTAGCTGACCCTGCAAAAAAAACAACCCACCCTCAGATTTTCTATCCTTTTTTTTTTTCTTTTTTTTCTTTTTTTTTTTTTTTTTTTTTTTCATAAAATGTGATCCCTTAGGTAGAAGAGGACCTACTGGACCCACTGGACCTATGGGAAGATCACCTGATAGTGCTTCTCCTGGTCCTCCAGGTGATCAAGGACCACCTGGTTTAGATGGCATCAGAGGTATTAAAAAAAAACCAAACAACTTTGATCATGTAAAAATCCTCCGAGGCTACTCTGAGTCACTGTGTTGCTGTCTGTGGAACACCGTATAAAAGTACATAGGGAAGAAAGAAACCAATCAATACCTCAGTGAGTACACACTGAATAGATCACCAGAGCAAGGATAAAATACAGATCTCCCGATTCAGTTTTCTGGCCTGTATGGTAATTCTGTACAAGTCCTGCTGGTACAACGTATCTGTTTCCACAGAAGCAAACAGAAATAAGATTACTGGCCTCTCTTCCTAGCAAGAAGGATAAAACACATTGTCCGGAGGCCTGCTGTTGTTGGTAAACCCAGAAAAAGCTTTCCAATCTAAATCCAGCCCTAGGAAAGCTAAAGCTGGCAACTCTTTTGTAAGCATTTGTGTAGACCTCACTTCTGTTACAAGCGGGGGTTGGCAAGCAATCCACCAGTCAATTTCTACAGATTCTGGTCCTCAAATGGAACTCTTTCAAGTTGTTCTGACCCCTTACACTAAGTAATTACCTGAACCCTTCCTTACCTAGTATGAAGACTTTCTTCCCATTGGGAAACAGGGGATGGAGATTGGAAGGGTAAGCAACACTATAATAAATATAGAAAAACAATGTCTCAATGCATATAACATTAACTTGCCACCTTTTGCTTACATAGAATCTACATAGTTTTGGGAGCTATTCCTGTTATTGTCTTCCTTACGATGCCTTAGAGAATAGCTAATACTAATATTTCCAAAAACACACAAGGGCTGTCCTACATCCCAGGGGAAAAAACCCAAAAGCAAAAAAATCTCAAACAATGGAACATGGCTATTTTTAGACATTTATACTTTGTGCATATATTAAGAAGGAAGTTCTTTTACCATAGGTCAGCCTGGGAATCCTGGTCCGCCTGGAGAGACTGTCTTTGTGCGAGGAGATCCAGGTGATACCGGTATTCGAGGGGCACCTGGTAATCCTGGGCAGCGAGGGCAACAAGGAGCCAGAGGTCTTCCAGGGAACCAAGGAAGAGGAGGCCCAAAGGGTATGATCTGAGATGTTTTTAACTAGCGTGTGCACTTATGCCCAGCCCTGTGCAACTAAGCCTTGTGCACAGGGGATTGCTGCTGGAGACTGAGCGAGACGGAAGGGGTAGGCTGAACATTTCATAGCTCTGCCCCGTTACCTAAGATGGGGCTGGGGTAGAAGGTCAGATTAGAGCCAGATTCACAGGTACTACTTCCAACAGCTTGGTGGAAGACTTTCCTACCAACCTGAGAATAAGAAAGTAAAACTTTTGAGTCTGCCATGTAAAGCAAACCTTGACTGCTTTGCAGGGGTCTTGAAAAACTATGGAAGATACAGGCACAGTCTCTCACATCTGCCCCATATCACTAGCTTTGGGCTTTCAACAGATTCCTTAATTTGAAAGCAGGGATCTAGATACTCTGCTTTCAGATACCCAAGCATTTTTTGTTACTCAAGCAGCCTGACTTCATCTTATTTATGTGTGCACCTTCTTGGAATGCAACTGCATGTAACTGCACAACTGTTTTCTTCCCAGGTCCTATGGGAATCCATGGCCCGCAGGGCCCACCTGGTGCTATAGGACAACCAGGAGACCAAGGTTTTCAAGGGAAACCTGGTCCCAAAGGTCCCACAGGTACTCATGAACCTGTCGCTCATTGTCACTCAATTGTAACTGTGATCTTTCTATTCACATATAATCTTACTAACATTTACTTGCATACAGACAATTTAAACAATCTCAGAAAAAAAACAACTTAATTGATCGATCATTTGAGTTGTGTAAAAATTTCTGAACTATTTATTTGTTTCTAATGTCACCTCATGTAAGTGATTTCAGTTCTCATTCCATTCTTTACTCTAATTTACATGCCTGAAACTTGTTTCCACCTGCACCACAATGGCCACAATCTGCTTTCCATTTTTCAAATCCTTCAGGTTTCATAGGTAAGTTCATGACTATTGATTATTGTTCTTTTCATGTGGGCTTCCTTCTGTATAGATACATTCTACTCTTATTAGAAAGTATTCTTGGCTTGGCTGCTAGGAATAGCAGATACTGCTACAACATAGTTCTGATATTTTTCACATAAATAGCTAGCACTTCCAAGCAGACCAATATCATGATAATGCTACACTGAGAACTCTCATGCTATGATGTCAGACTTGTAAAATACTTCAGTTTAAAATTATCAATTTTTATTTTTTTTTTCATTGTCACACAAGATGCTTTCTAACCAAAAACTTAGTGAAAGCTTGAATCCTAACACTGGATCACTACAAACAGTGAACTCTTGATCTGACTACATAGATCTGATTCTGATTTTGTTCCAAAATGCAAATAGCCAATAGCTCCCAGTAACTTTTGATAGCTGAAATGCAGCCATTTGTTATTTTTTATTATAATTATTTTAAATTGATATTGTGGGTTAGCTTCTTTGGCCTGCCTATTGATGGTTTTGAACTACAGATCAGGCAAAGTACTGTAGATCTTCACATGTGTAAGGTGTTTGTGCAGAAGTTGGGTAGACTTTAGGCCTTAAATCAGTTTGGGACACATTAAGACAGAAAATGTATACCAAATATTTGAAACATATCAGCTAGCATACACTTGCTAACACATGCTTGCCATGCTGTTAACTGCTCTTCTAAAAGACTAGGAGTAAAATTAAAAGTAGTGAGACTCAGTAGTTCAAGATTTTAAAACAGTTAAAGTATACACTTGTGTATTAAAACCAGCTACCTGTTATGTTGATTCTTCACATGGGAGCTATTAACATATTTTCTGTCTAATTTACTTTCCTATTACATATTTCAGGTGACCCTGGTGAACCAGGAAAAATAGATGATTCATGCCCTGCAATCCCAGGGCCTCCTGGGGAAGCAGGACAAAGAGGAGATGATGGCTCTGTAGGATTACCAGGGGCAATAGGCCACCCTGGACCCCAAGGTAAGCTTGTGTCTCAGAAGCTTGGATATGTATTTTAGCCATTTAGCCAACACATTGAAAAGGGTCAGAGTGTCAGCATTACTACTTTATGTTTAAATCTGTCTCTTCCACTTGAACACTTACTAAGTCTCCAGAAATGTGTAGTGGGCTGGTTAATACTGAGGCTGCTGGAGCCTGACTGCACTGCTTTCCTTTTTCCTAGGCCAGAGAGGGCAAAAACCTCATGCACTGTTGAGAAAAAGAGTTCTTCTATTTTTCCTTTTTACCAACAAATGAAAAAGCAATGCCTCAAACCACTCCTATGGTTTAGAGAGGTTATATTTGGAGAATATTAAAAATATACATGCTTTAAAATTAGCCATAAGAAATCACAAAGCTCTGGTAACCAAAGTGCTGAAAGGACACTGAAATCAGAGAGGCAGCTATGATAGCACTTTTTATCTGTTTGAACATGAAAAAGTTACCACAAAAGAAAACTGGCCAAAGAGATCTTAAGTGATAAAAGACTGAAACATTATTCTGATAGATAAAAAGAAAACAAGGGTGATGCTGGTACTGACAATTCCAACAGAATGGCCATCTTCATAGAGAGTAGCATGTCTGTGTAGTATCTTCAGTTTAGATTGTGTCTAAATGTGGTGTCTTCAGTTTAGATAGTAGAATCCCTCATGTGGTTTTAGATGTTTCCTGCTTGGGAAACCAAAGTTTGTGGTGGCGGCTGCACTGGACATCCAATGTCTCCAGAAAAATCACACATTTTCTCCAAGGAGGTTCCCTGCAGCAATCAGTCCCCTCATGAAACTAAACACAAGGCAATTTTCCATGAACTATCTAATTTTACGTATCTTAACTGATTTGCCAGTTAAAGGTGTTTCTGGGGGTTGAATTGCTGCATTTCCATTACATACAGCACTAAAACAGTTTCTTCGAACCCAGATGATACAGTGATACATACTTGCACTGGTTTTATGAAAGAAACACTTAGTAATGCTTTTCCTTTCATTAAGATAGCAGAATTCCAATTTTCTCCTGGCTTGGAAGGCAAACTGGAGGTTTTAATGGCAAAACAAATGCATATTACTAAAACTTCAGTGTACTTGAGCTTTGATAAAATACCTATGAACTAACATTGAAAAGCTGTTATATTTTTTGACTGGTTTAGGTTTTCTTAACGAATCTAGTTAAAAGTAGCAGGGGGAAATTTTGAATGTTGTGAGACAACCTTGAATTACTCAGTCTGCAGATTAAGTAGGAAAATTTGCAAGGAATGAAACACACACAATTAATGAGAAACAACTGTTGTGCTAGAGAACTTACTCATCTGAAAACTGTTTATTACGAAAGGAGAAAAAACAATGCTGAGGGCAATAATACCTGACAAGTGTAACTTTGTCCAATTTGGATTATGTTTAAAGTAGCCAGTGAACAGGACCATCACTATCTGTGCCCTGTATGCGAGATGTATCTTACTGTCATGGCCACACCTTATTATCTGCTAATGCACAAAAATGCATGTACATATGAGAAATATAAAAAGGTGAGGCCATCAGGAACCTAAAGTGTCTTTACCCTTCCCCACTGGATGTAGTTCAATTCTGCAGCCCCTCCCTGTTCTATAAGTACTCTAACACAGGAAGTTCAGTACACTTTTAAAGACTTTTCTGAGTTGCGTCCTAACAGATGAAGGCCTGCCATGGGATGTTATAATTCATTACATGGTACAGATACTGATGGCAATTCTGCAAGAGGCTTGCCATGGTAATGTTTGTTAGTGGTTTGATTTCAACTGTGAATCATGCAAGTTCTGCAGAGAGGACATAAAACCTTAGCAGCAGTTGCTGTTATTAAAGTTGTACCTCTGAGCTACTAGCGTGGTCACAAGGTGACTAAATTGTAAAGAGAATTCCCAGCAGAAGGCAGTTCTGCACCCCTCTGTCCTGAAGTGCCACTTCTCGGTGGTGTCAGTTCTGCTGATCGGCCCCTTGCATGCTGTGTGTGTTTGGACAACGTATAACCTTTAATGCAACCATATGAAGGGAAAGTGCATACTTTGTATTTGTCTAGGAAAAAAAGGTGAAGAAGGGTCATGTGGCCTGCCAGGTCAAGATGGCTTACCGGGGGCACCTGGGCCACCAGGTGACCAAGGGAATATAGGAGAGCAAGGATACGCTGGGCCACAAGGTAAGAATGGAACATGGCTTTTCGGGAACAGATATGTGAGATGATGTCGAGACTAAGTTTTCTTTCTACGCCCCCAATTCACACACGGATACATCCACGTCTAGGTACCATGACACTTCTGAGGTACCACGACACTTCTACCTGCCTCTCAGTTCTAGCACTGACAGTGACATTTGTGAATGATTTCACAACACATTAAAAAACACCTCTCAGAAGAAAATTTATCTCAGCATCGGTTATTAACCAGAAAGGCAATTAACCACATGTGCTTAAACACCGTATATCAATAGGTATGTATTTCTGAGTCAGGGGTAATGGTGCAACTGTCTGAGTAATTAAACTTGTATTTTAACTGTGACTGCTGTTTAATAAATTAATGGTTTGATATGTATGTGAGGAAATGGCATTGACTGTTACTGCAGGGATTCAAATTCAGGCCAGACAAATCATCCTAGTAAGTCTGGGAAATCATTGCTCACCTCAGTGCATTTCTTAATCCGTACAAGCCCAATAGAAAAGGCAACTCTCAGGCATTCAGTGGCAATCTAGTTCATTTCTCTCCCGTAAGAAGGATAACACGAGTCTGCTGGTGTCTTTATTGCCCATGACAACCTGTGCAATTGTATTATATTCAGTCAGGAAGCCCTTACTGAACACTTCAATATAGTAAAACGTTCACACTAGCTATGTGTTCATACAAGTAAATTTCTTTTACCTTTTCTCCTGTGTATAAGGCCCACCTGGACAGACTGGTATCCCAGGACCACCAGGCCCCCATATTAGATCTGCAAGTGGATTCTTGCTTGTCCTTCACAGTCAGTCAGACAGAGAACCACTCTGTCCACAGGGGATGCCAAAATTATGGACTGGCTACAGTCTGCTGTACCTGGAAGGACAAGAGAAAGCTCATAATCAAGATCTTGGTACGTATTGTAGTACATAATTGCACTCCAGTTAAGGTCTAATATTGTGTGATCTATACAACAAAAGACAAGGGGGATGGAGCACACCATAGAATCAATTACTTATTTTCTACAGACACAAACCTAATTTACACTGATTATAATGAACTTGGTTATGCTGCCCTATTATGTGACCCATTTAAAATGACTTTCTGCTGCTATGCAGTTGAATGAAAAAGTGTTTCTACCTCTGTGTCATTTCGAATAGAAGTTGGAGAGATGAGTGGTTTATTTCACTCATTTTGGGCTGTCTTTGAACTCACTGGAAAGATTTTCCTAAATTAGAAATCTCATTTGGCCACTCTCAAATAACTCCTTTTAACTGTAGGGACAGCTTGGGAAAACAGAGCTGGTTAAGTTAGGTGGATACAGGTGGGTAGTATAAGTAAGCTTTACCAATAAAATTGTGCATCGTGTACAGCAGAATTGTGTGCTTTTAAGAGTCAGAAGGTGATGTTTTTTGAAAAAGACAGAGCCAAATTTCTCCCAAAGACATGTCTTTTGGTGTCTTGGATCCTTTCTTCTATGTCTTCTACAATTCTGACTAAAATTAGCTGTCTAAATAAGCCACCTGACTTGTGGCCTGAGAAACTGATTGGTGGCAATTTGCACAGAAGAAATTTCCTAAGTTCTTGTCTTGTTATACAAGAGGCAGAGAAGTCTCCTAGGAGGAAAGATCAAGGACCTAATAAGCTGGACAAAAAAAAGAAGTGTTTAAAAGAGCAATAAAAAGTTATTTTTAGTATAACAGTGTTGTTTTGAAATGTTTTCACTATTGTGTGTTTGGCATTCCCCAGGAGAGCCAGTTGGTAACAGAATGCTTTACAACAGCAGTGAAAATAAGATTCAAAAGAAAATAAAGTCCTTGTTTCCTGTGATCAGTGTGTTCTTTTTGCAGGCATTTTCCTTACTCAGGCTACTCCAGATCCATATATGCATCCAGAACATATATGCAGTGATTATTATTGTAACTAAATAGGTCATCATGAAACTGTTCTAAATTCAGTTCTGGAAGAACTTCACCACTGAAGTATGCTGAAGTATGCACTAGTCACTTCTTAATTCCCACTGATGTCTGCCTGATGAGAATTTTGCAGGATTGGCTCTGCAAAATCCCTCAGTCCTTTTATTTCACACATTGAGAGTCTGTGAAACCTTTCTGGAAAGCAATAGAACAGCTGCTGAGATTTCAGCTTAATGCACTAGTAGCAACAGCTTGTCGTACTTTACAAAAATTTTCTATTTATCAGCATTGGCATTTGGTTTCTCACTACTCCTAATGAGTTTGTAAATAGCTAATCTCCTTTTAAACCAGCAGCCACCTCTTGCCTAATTTATTTTTCAGTGTTGGCATGGCTAAGAAATTTGTTCTCATAACTGTTTCCCATGGTGACAAACTACATTCTGTTTAAATACTGGACTGTGACAAAATTAAATATTGTTCATATGAAGATACTTACTGGTAAAAAAAGTTTCTGTTTTCAGCATAACTAGCTGTTTTGGTAAAGAGCCTGGGAGATTTCAGATCTGTGAATTACATAACTCCTGTTAAGATCTATAGTTTTGCAGCAACATTGGCCAGAACACTATTTTCAACTTACCTAGAAAAAAGTGGAGTAATTTTCATCATTTGTTATTATTTTCAGGTCTGGCAGGATCTTGTCTTCCTGTGTTTAATACCATGCCCTTTGCTTACTGTAATATCAACCAAGTCTGTTACTACGCCAGTCGAAATGATAAGTCTTACTGGTTGTCAAGCGCTGCTCCTTTACCAATGATGCCACTCTCTGAAGAAGAAATACAGCCATACATAAGCAGATGTGCTGTGTGTGAGGCCCCAGCCCAAGCGGTAGCAGTTCACAGCCAAGATCAGTCGATTCCTCCGTGCCCGGTGAACTGGAGAAGCCTGTGGATAGGATATTCCTTTCTGATGGTAAGAGCCTGGGCACATGATCATATGTATAAGTTTCTTTCGTACAGCTTTTGTTTTTGAAAGGTTCAAAGATGTTTCGCTCTGAAAAGCAAGCTATCCAATGTCTAGCAAACATTAAAAAACAAAACAAGACGAGGGTTAGTGCCAAGTTGCAGAACCTGGTTGTAGCTGTACACACTAAAGTGATAGCCTTAAGCTACACGTTTCTTAAAATTACAAAGATTTTGCTTGCTTGTCTTTAATAAACAATGGGATTTTCATGTACAAAGACACACTTTTCAGAATTAGAGGCCCAGGTCTTTAACATCATCCTCTAGTTACATTTGCAGCAGTTTAGATAACAGCATCGTTTAGAATCCACCTGGATTACTCTTTTCTTCAGTTTGATAAGTGCCAGAAAAATAAGCAAACTAGCTCTAGACTTCTGAGATTAACTCATTACAGAACAAATTAGGATTTTCTCCAGCAAAGGAAGCTTATTCCAATTTAAGATCACCAAAAATAGTACAGTTAAATGCAAAAAGGCCAGAAAAAGACGGATTAACATAATTTACTTATCTTTCATGCACAGCTATCAAGTTCTTTCATTGTTCTTTCCAGCACACTGGATCTGGTGATCAGGGGGGTGGACAATCCCTTATGTCACCTGGAAGTTGCCTAGAAGACTTCAGATCAGCACCATTCATTGAATGCCAGGGTCAGCGGGGAACATGTCAATTTTTTGCCAATGAATACAGTTTCTGGCTAACAACTGTGATGCCCGAGTTGCAGTTTGCCACAGCCCCCTTGTCAGGAACTCTTAAAGAAGGACAAGAGCAGAGGAAAAAAATCAGTAGATGCCAGGTATGCCTGAAGCATGGCTAACAAGCCAAACAAACAGCTAGAGTGACACTTGCATAAAACAACATGCTAAAGGTTTAAACACTATTTAATATTTGAATATATTTGAAAGCGTGCAGCACTGTTCTTTTGCTTTGAATGGATATATAAGACAAAGATGAGAGATCTGTTGAGCCTCACCCACCCACGTACGCACACCTGAAGGTATAAGAGCTAGTCTTATTTCAGGAAAATGAACTGTCACACTGGAGTCCACTGCCATAACATACAGGTAACAAGCTGAGTTTGGAGGGTTGAATCAAGTCGGGAATACCAAGGAAACCAAACATGTTGTGCAAGGCAATGGATTTCTGTTAGAAATAGCATTCACAACAGGAAGAGCACGTGCATTTATGTGGCATAATATCAATATTTATCCTTATAGATACAGATGCGCAAACATCCAAATGCCTTAAAGTCCTAGAGCTGAATTTCCCAAGCTAAAGAAGTGTGCATATGCTGTTTCTGAGAGAAGGGGAAAATGTAGTTGTTAAAAACCCCTCATAATAAAAACAGTGAAGATCAAAGACTTTTACCATTGCGGTACTGGACTAGATTCAGAAAGAACTGTTAATTTGTTAATTGGGCTTTCATAAGCAACAAAAAGTTGCAAATCCCTTTAACAGCAGATTATGTAAGAAAATAAAATTAGCTGAGATACAAATCCTTAAGAACTATATTTATATTTGCAATTAATTTCTAAGAGCAGTTAAATTAAGCTCTAATCCAAGTAGCTGAAGAAACAAAGCAGTTCCTAGTATTAATTGAAAAGACATAGTAGCATGGTGATAAAATGAGCAAACTTTTCTGAGCGATGAATCCAAGAAGTGTTAGGACAATTATCTGAACTTGAAGCTAGTAAGTTCTGTTTATTTTTTGCTTCTTTTGTAAATACACCACCAAAAAAAACCCCAACCATCACCTTTAAAATCCTTATGGAATCATAGCTCTAGAGATGCTTTTTATGTTTTAAAGCATTGATTGTTAAAATGTTTATAAGCTAAAGCACCAATCACCTTTTAGAAAAGTTAAAACACATTTATACCGTCTTCATTCAGCTATAAAACCTGAACTATGAAATGCATATTTGAATCATGGTGAAACTACTGAAAACACAGATTGCAAATAGAGAATTCCTCATGTGCAAGAGGGCCACAAATGCGCCTTTTACCACTTAAATAAGCTACGTTTTATTAGAATGGAATAAAATGTCTTTTCCAGCACTTTTCAATTTGTGTTCACTAAGAGAGGTGCCCCCAGCAAAAGGATTTTCAAGGAAACAGAGATCCACATCCAAGAGTCCTAATTCGAAGAAAACTCCCTCTGAAGCCATCACGAGTACCACAGGCTGATCAGCCAATTTAAAAGTTGGATACCCAAACTCAAAGAGCAGGAAAGACAGACATTCCAGTCTGAGCCAGAGGAAAACAGAACAGTCAGAGAGTGAGTCCATTCAAGTGTAAATACATCAGGCTGTGCAACTTCCTTCGGACAAAGCCAGCCAAACCTCTCTGATCCACAGTGCTTACATGATGGGCAACTAACTCTCCTGCTCTTTCCCCTGGGAAAGGGCCAAGAGCCCCCTTGGGGCACATCCTAGTCCCTGCTGGTCTCGGGGAACATTTCCCTCTTGGTCCTCGTGGCCCAGTGGGACAGGGCACACCTCTCAGTTCACCCTTCAGCGATCCCAGCGGCACACTTCAGATCTGGCATGCCACGTACTCTTTTGAGGATGTGCAGATCCCTACTGCTGAACTGCATCAGAGAATTTAATCCCCTTCTGCTTCAGACAGCATCACACATGCAGGCAAGACTGGCTTTCTGGTTTGAAGTAAAAAAAACATCGCCGTGACTCTCCAAGGTGCTGAGTAGGTTCGGAGAAGCTACTTACTCCTGCGAGAAGAAAGCAGCACATAGAGAGGAGCACTGTGCCTGAGTCACCTATCCTTTCAGGTTTGCAAAAAGGCCATGGCTAAAACCATAACGGGTTAGTAGCTTCAGCTTATGTTCACAGTAGCAGATATACCCCACTTCCTCTGGTGATGTCCTCATTTCCTCAGTGGATTTAGGTAATTCCACATTAAGGTCTCATTTAAGAGCTTTTCCTGACAGTACTCACCAGTCTCTGTTACTCATCTGCAGCCTCTTTTCAGGTCAGACACTCCCTGGAGAAGGGCAGTCACTGTTAGTGCTACCTGCACACTAACAGTGGGGCTTTTAGTGCTAACTGCGCTTAGGGAAACAATAAAGAAAACATTATACACTATGTTTTTGCAGGCTTTGTTGTAAGACAAGGTGAAGACAAATAAGATGGAATAAAATGGGATTTTGGAATTGGATCTGTGTTCACTGAGCCTGAAAAAGTACACAGAAAAATCTTTAAAATATCTGAGAGAATCTACAAAAAAAGACCTGTAATCTAAGTCATTTCATGGCATTTTACTATCTTGTTCTTTTGTTTGATTTAAAAACATGACGTAAGCCAGGCATGTTTTTCTATTACTTTGATGCAGCGGTTTCACATCTGTGCCAGTTAACATTTTACTGTTCTATAAGAACATATTATATAGGAGACATATTTTTAAGCTGCCACAGTTAGGTTAAATATTTAATAGGTGTGTAAATTCCCCTTTCATGCTTAGCTGATTAAGGCATTTGTCAGAAATATCGTACTAATTCAAAATGAAACTGCAGATAGATTGCTTAATATTACAAAGCAAGTAAGACAGACCAAAGCATAAAGCAGCATATGCTTTAATTCTGCAATCATTTGTCCAGTGACTATAAGCAGAAAAATAATTGGTAAATTATTCATAGGGGACCTAATTATGAAATTCTGTGTGAAAAAGAATAGTTGAAACTGTTCATGAGTAAAAACAGTCCTAAAGGCAATGGCCTTGTGCTAGTCTTTATAGTCCACATTACCCTTATGATTCCATTTGAGAACTTTGGATCTTGTGCAGGCCCAGTAAAGTGAATTTTACGCTAACCAGCAGGCAGGCTGTTAATAGCAACACAGAAAATTCTGCTGTCTGTCCTCAGAGGTCATTGGCATTAGAGCCACTTGGGCTGAACCGCCCTGGAAATAACTTCATCACCAGTGGCTCACACCGAGGAGACTCAGTGGCCCGTCGCCCTAGCAAACCCTGCACCCGTGTGGCCAGGAAGCAGGGGAGATGCCTGGCTCTAACTCACAGCAAATCCTTAGGGCAGCCCTCAGACCCTTCTCTCTCCTTCCCATCCCTCCGCAGCAGATTTCTGGAAGGTATCCATGGAAGAAAAATGCTGCATAGCCTGAGCCCTGATCTGCTGTTAAGAAATGTGGCCATTTTTGCTTCATTTGCTGTTTTTCATGGGGAAAAAGATGCACAGGCCTAATACTGAACTGAATTTGAACTGAATTTCATCTTTTGGTGTGTACAGAGCATGTCAAAAGGGAGAGACTAAAGGAAAACTGAAAGCGGGTATCACTCATTTTATCACAATGGTGCTGTATTGTGAAAGTGGCATTTTTAAAGTGTACTTTAATTCATTTGTGTACAGTAGAATTTCTGGATGTCCACAATTCACATGCTAAAACCAGGTATAGAATGTGGTAACAGAAATGGTGCTTAAACTCCAAACAGAAAAGGTGTTTAGCTGGGGCCTGTGAACAGACCCAAACTTGCAACTTCCTAAAAAAGAAGTGCACCTGCCACGGGCCAGACCTGCTGCTACAAGTCCCCTGCTTGTCGCCTGACGTCACATCGGCAATGTCACATGCCTGGGAGGTGCTGATCCCCTGTGGTGAGTCGGCCCTGGCTGGCAGCCAGGCACCTACAGCTGCTTCCTTTTCCCCAAGCAGGACAGGAGGGAAAACGGGAGGAAAAGGAGTAAGAAAACTTGTGGTTTGAAATACAGACAGGGAAATCATTTACAAAGTACCGATGCAGGCTAAACAGACTCAATTTATTGCTGGTTAGCATAATTAATTAATTACTGATTCAGGTTTTGGGAAACAAGTTGACAAACCTTAACACACCTTTCCTCCTAGGCTCAACTTCACTCCATGCTCCTCTCCACCCTCTTATTATTGCTGCAGGTTACACTCAGTCCCTTCAGTGAGGTGGTGCGAAGCTTCGGGCTGCGGGGTGGGAGGAGTTTCCAGGTACAAAGCGGTTTCGCTGTGCTGTGCCTTCCCTCTTGCTCTTTTCCTGTGCTCTGACATGGTCCTCCAGGGGCTGCAGTCCTTTTGAGGGTGTACCTGCTCCAGCACAGGTCCTCCACAGGCTCCAGTCCTGTCAGGGGTGTCCAGTCCCTTCAGGGTGCCTGTTCTGCCGTGGAGCATCTCCACCTCCTCCTGACCTTGGATTTCTCAGATCAGAAAGCTGCTTAAAGACTCATTCCCAGAACTGCATTACTATGCACAAGTTTAAGCAAAACTGTTTCAGGAATGCTTCTAGGGTAAACTCTTAACCACAACAAATCTTTTCCTACTTCGGCTGGTTCATAAGAATCAGAGAAATAAGCAAAAAGTATCAAAACAGTCAACAACCATAGCATTCTTGTAGTCCATAGATTTTTTTTGCTTGTGTTTAAGGCAAATAAAAAAATCCAACATGAGTGGTGCAAGTTAATGGGTGTGCCTCTTATCCATATATCCCAGTTTTTGTACGCTTGTTTGAAAAGGATCCCCCTAAAGTCTTAAAGCACACTGTTGAGGAGAAACTAAATTTGATCTGCATCTGCCTTCTGCTCCCAGTACACAGCTGAAGATTGCCACTCCACAATGACTGGGAAAGCTCTATAGCACAGCATGCAAGACCATCAACCCTCATCAATTCTTTCAGTATTACCATGATCCAAATTCAGAAAATAAACCATATCCACCTGGGAAACTGACTTTCTGTTGTTCACACGGACCACTGTAAGTAACACGACTTCACACTGACGTCCCAGACTGAAGCCCGCCCCTGTTCAGGTCTTACAAGCAACCCTTAAATATCTTTGAATTTAATTCAGTACGCCATACATAGAAAAAGGCTGCAAATACAAGGACTTCTGTTCTAATGCTTTACATGCATTACAACTGCCTGGGTAAGAAAAAAAAAACAAAAAAACAAAACATTCACAGCCATGGGGAAGATTTGAAATGGGGAACAGTTATTTGCAAGGAAAAGGACTGCTCCAAAGGTGGCTGTGAAGAGGAGCAGTCAGGCTAGGCCAGAGCTGATCTGCCTTCACTCTGAAATGATAAACAATTTCTGACAACTACTCTGGTAAAAGCTTTACAGCAGGTGAAGCAATTGCTTCATCAAAGTGAGGATCTATTTCATGACTGGATCCTGTTTCAGAAATCAGCATTTTAAACCAACCAAACAGCAAAAACAGCTGTTGAAATTCTGCTTATCTTAACCACTTGGAAAACTAGCCAGGTAGAAGAAAAAGTCACCATCAGCATTCAAACAGATAACACTCCATATTCATACTTAACAGCTTTCCCCTTTTCTAGTCACTTCATCCAGTGTTCCAGAAGGTACTGGAAGTTCAAGTAGAGGTGATATTTTGTAAGCGCGAAGTAAAAAAACAACTCCATATTTATCACTCTGGAACGAATGTATTAAATAAACATGGCTCCTCAATACAACACAGACAGCCTCCAGCATCTACCACTACCTCACAGCAAATCTCACCTTGTGCTTGACCACACAATTCTTGCTGATGGACAAGAGAGAGGAACTTACCACTGTTCTCACACAGAAGACTGCTGTCCTATGTATACTCGCTCTTCTCTCAATAAACCAATTGCTTTACCATTCTGAGTACAAACCATATAAACAAAAATACCCAAACCATATTAAATTTGCATGGCAAACCATCTTTATCCAACTTTCACGGCTCCTGAAAGAGTAAATGGCTACCGATATTTACTACAAGATTTAGATCCTTTAGAAAGCTGGTAACAAATAAGAAATTACCCTTCTTTTATATACGTAGGAAATATTTGCTTAAAATAAAACAACAAAAAAAAAGATTGTCCTGCATGTCTGCGCATTCCTTCAAGAAGACACAGCACAAACAGGAGTATCTGTTAGCCAGCTGTTTTGCTGAAGTGTGATTCACGCTTACTCATTCAGCGCTAAACAAGAATTGTTACAATTCACCAGTCAGAGACTCAGAAGTGAAAATGAACTGCAACACCCACTCCCATCACACCACACCAAGAGAAAAGGCAGCTGTACCTAAACTGTTTTTCAAGCTGTTCATTGAAGTTTCACTCAGATTTGCTGTGCAATCTTCAGGCACTGTACACCCATGAAGTTCCATGGTCTAGATACAGGCAGGAGGTTTAAGAGTTCAACAGTTCTTGATTCTTGTATTTAACAGTACATACCCTTAGCACATATGGGTGTCATAATTAAGACAGCAGTGGCTAACAAAAGAAAGTTACTTTTGTCCTGCAGGCACTTCCAATAATGTAGTTATTACATAGGAGAAAAGGCAAGTCATTTTGCCTTCATTTGGTCAGGATGAGTACCTTGGACTAGCACCACTCACAGCTGCTTTGCTCTATCATATGCAATTTAAGCTTCTTTATATATATGTATATATAAATAAAGACTAAGACATTTGCCACAAAGAGCGTTGATACAAAGAGTTCACCTCGATTAGGTATGACTTTCTTCTTTTCTCCTTTCTTAGTATAAGAGCTATCAAAACTGGGACTTACTTCAGCTCAAAAGCGTCTCCTAGCAAGGTCTGTTTTAATAAAGAGTTTCCTTCTCTCCCTAGACACATCATTCCATGGACTATTATATAAGTCACTAATTTAATGAACCAAGATTTAGGGTCTTTTTTCCTTATCTGCATATACGTGGTATGAACAAATTGTATCTAATGATAAGAGTTAAATTCTCCCTTTCACTTTCAAATAAAACAGAACCAAAAAAACCAAAGGCAAAACTTCTCTGAAGTAGCCAGTCCCCTCGCTGTCTCCTACTGCACCCTTATCCCAATGGAGTTGTTGGGATGATTCTTAAGAGATATGTGAAAACAAACAAGGTGGCATTCGTAACTTCTTTAAGCAGACCATGAAAATTCTGATTTTGATTTTCACCAAAGCAGCAAAAAAAACTTGTTTGAAAGGTAGCCATGGAAAACAAACTGTCAGGCAGAAGGACTTCTCAGAGGGGGCTGGTGCAGCAGCATCTCCCCTGACCACCTCCCCTAGCACCAGGGTAGGGGGCAGGGCAGAATCTGATCTCATTTAGAGCCTGCACTGAGAGCATTATTTCCACCTACACTCACCTAGCGCAATCTGTCCTGCTGTGGTGCGGAACACATATGAACACTGTTTTCTCAGTATTTTAAAGGGCATTTCCCCCCTTCAGGAAGTGGCACTGCCAGGAAAAAAGTATACGCAAGAGTGTATAATGTGCCTGTTCTTAAGGGCAAAACAGAAGGGGGAAAAGAATTTTGAAGAGTTAAGCACACTGTTCTTTCACCACATCTTAATTCTGGACTGCGAGAAACCTCTATTTATTAGCACTAATATGTTAGGTCATTCAACCATTAAATTTCAAGAATACATTTGTTAACAAGTCTACTGATTAGGATTAATTAAGGGCGTGGAATTTCTTTCATGGTACCTGAGCACAAAGTTTAGAGGAAGTACAAAAAAATAATGAGAACTCAGCTCCTGCAACAAAGGAATCAAACTTCAGATGCTAAAATATTTTATACAAAACTTCTTTTTCTTAAAGAATTCTTGCTTTATGTAGAGTTAGTCAGGTACTAAACAGTGTCAGAAAATCCGCAACATGGAATACTCATCTCTAAATTGCCCTTAGTTTTTGTCCCAGAAGAGATGAAATGCAACAGAGCATAGGTTAGGAATTCATCTTACATCTACCACCAGCACTGCTCTGAAGCCTAAACTGACTAGGTTTTTTTAATTGTAAATATCCTACTAAGTAATCATTCTGTTAATAAACTTCCCAAAATACTTTTAAGTACTGGAACTTGCCAATAATCCAATCCCAAAACTTCGACTCAATTAAAAAAGAAATAAAATTAGTCCCAACATAATCAATCTCTCCCCTCAATATCACAAGTCTTCATTTCTAACAGTATAGTGGCAGCTCTGTAATTTAAAATATACACCTTATTAATTACTATAATGAAAGAGAGACAGTTTTAAATGTAAAAAAATATTTATTTCCATTTTCTATACAAAAAAAGTTAAAACAGCTGAACAACTATTAGTACTGACAATTTTGGTGAATATTAAATGGAAAGGATTTCTAACCTCACTTTACAAAAACAAGTGCTTTTAAAACTGTAGTCATGTTTAAGTAATTTTTTCAACTGACTAGTGGCTAACCCAGTGGTTTTAAATAATTAAAATAACAGATCTTACAGACACAGTAACTTACACTGAAACTTTTGACCAGAGCATTAAAAGATTAGCACTGGTTCCTCAGAATACTTCCTCCTCATTTATATATGATTATCGCCCACTGAGAGAAATATACAAACTGTGCGCAGGTTTGACACTTATTTTTAGTGAGCATAGGAGTATCTCCTATTTTATTCTATGGCTACTGCATATATAGAAAAACAACCAAGAACACAACAAAAATCAGCATTCCTTAGGTACTAAGTCTCTTGGAATCTGCCAGAAAACACTTTGCAGAGTATGAACAGTGTTCTTACGCTACCTGACCGAGTACATCCAAAGTCACATTGCAATCCTGTCTTTTGGCTTTCAGGACCTTGAGCCACATTTCTGGAGTAACAATATTGTGCTGCTGCTGGGCATGAAAATCAACAATAGGTACAAGAAGGATGGTGAAAGTGAGAATAGGACAAGAAGAACGAACAGCTTGCGCATTTTTCAGCAAACAAAAGCTTAGTTACAAGCAGGTGGTGTACTCTTAAAGAGCATAGTAAAAAAATTAGTTTCAGGATTTTTTTTTCTATATGAAAAATAGAGCTAGTTTTACATTCAAACTACAACTCCATAGAGAAGTAGACTTCATAAAGCACAGACTGGTGATCACATGTACTGGAAAAGAAACCATTAAATTGCTCATCTTAATGCTCTAGTAAATTAATGTTGAAGAGATTCCAAGTTCTGTGCCAAAGGCCAATAATCAAATTATTCTTGTGCAACCACATCTCTTCAGGACTGAAAACAGTTAGAGGAGTGTCCTCAGTTTCAGAGGAATTTCTGTTATTATGAGGAAAAAACCCCGGGCAGTGAGTAATTTTGGAGCAATACCAGAACAAAACCCCCTCAGGTTCCTCAGTTAATGTTACTGAGTAGGCAGGTGTGCCACAAGCAGCGGGGCTGTCGCAGTGACAGCTGAGCTCTCTGGTCTCCTATCAACTCCTCTAGAGTTGGGTGGAGACATTCTTTCTAGAAATTGAAGAATTCAAGGTAGCCTATATTTAGACAAGATCTCCACAAATCTGTAAACTCTTACTGCTGCTACTGGATGTCAAATAGGATACACAGAGAAACAACAGAATTTCTAAAGCTACATGAACAGCATAAACATGATACAATTTCTAAGCCTTCTTAAAAAGGGAAGCAGATGCTTTGAAAAAGTGTAAGTTACTAAAAGAATGTATTCTTTCTATGGCATATCCACCCCCTTTCCATAAAGCTCCTAACAAATTATTTCAACTCTACAGGGAAGCATTTTATTTAAAACATAAATATTAAGAAAGGGTTTAGGAAATAAGTAGTTACAATTAATTTTTATCACATACAAGCTCTAGGTAAAATGGCATGTTTTAAGGATGACTGCAACACTAAAGGTTGTACTAAAAAACTCCTTAGGGTAAGGATAACTGCAACTATTTTTCACACAGTTTGCAAGACTACTGAAGAGCTTAAGCCTAGACTCATATGATCTAGCTAGCTGTTGTCATCAAAATAATCTTTTCAAGTGACATTTCACATAGAGACAGACAAGTTTGTAAGGACAAATTGCATAGTTTGACATTTGTTTAACAAAAAAAAAAAGCAATGTTTTTTCATCTGTGATGGATGAAGAAAACCTGTTGTCTAAGAATAGCAGCAGTCAAAAAGCCAAGGAATTCCTGAAGCTACACAAAAGAACTTAAGAAAAAAGACAGTTTGGTAAAACCATCAGTCATCTTCCATATTTAAGGTGCATTAAGATGGACACTGCCAAAGATCACATTTTGATTCCCATCTCACCCTTTTTATGCAAGTTCCAATTCTGAGCCTGAACTCACAAAATCCTCTGCAGTTTGGCAACTAGTAGTAAAAAAGTTGGAAAAATATTACAAACAAATTTGCATATTACAAATAAATCTGCAAATGCTTTGGTAACTCTGAATAGCACTTTACAATTTACATCATCAACACCTGCCGATTTCACCGTGTCTCAAACCAACGAAGCCTTTGTCGCCTTCTTTCCTCTTCTGAATGCTGCTCAGGTGGAAACCAAAAGCCATAGGGTCGCCGTTCATTATTATACGTTGCTCCACCAAGATCTACAAGATAAGAAAAAAACACTTATTTTGTTCTGTAATATGCGAAAAAATGCACATATACCCTGTAATCCAAATCGTCGCAACACAAAGGAAAGAGGGGTTGAATGTTTCCAATTCCGATGGTTTCAGGGCAATCACAACTTCCAGCAACTGCTCTTAAAGACGCTGAAATTAAAAATAAAAAGCCAAAACCAAACCAACAAACCACCACCAAAACATCTAACAAGTAGTAACCTGGGAGTTCATGTTTTTCATGATCCCTGCTTTACAGAGTAAACTCCAGACTGTTAAAACTATTTAAATGTCCTCAGTAGTTACTTCTAGCAAAATAAGCTTCTAGTTTTGCTTTCAGTACCGCAGGCCAACACATGCTCACCCATACCAGACGCACATACAACTCCCATCCTTAGTTGGCAGCAAGCAATTTCAGAAATAATCTACATGTGGCAGCTCCAAAAAGGGAACTGTAAGCAAATTAATCTGAGCACACCAAGACCGAAGGTTCTCTGCCCTGGCACCCCAAGAGAAGACAAGAACAGGCTGTTCCAGCAGCTCTTCAGAAGCCACATTAAGCTACTGAGGAAAGAAATGATACAAAGGTTGTGGTTCCACACCACCTTAGCCGGGGGGGGGCTACAGGAAACAAAAATGAGACACTGCCGTCTAAGCATAGGTACAGCATTAAGGAGAAGCCAATCACCTTTAAAGATAACACGACAGCCTCTGTAACTTTCAGTATTTTTTAAACTTTCACCTCAGGATCTCATTTAAGTTAGCAGAAGTGAGTACTGTAGTATTATGTTCATTTTCAAGCTGAATTTCAAATACAGATGTATCCTATATCAGAAATTGTTTGTAGCAAACGCAAGGCCTGTTTACATGACAGGAAGTCAGGCGGTCCAACTTACAAAGAGGCTCTGTTAGTTTCTGATCCAATTACAACAACATTTCAGATTGTAGAGTACTCACCAATACATGTATCATTTCTGAAAATATTAGAAAACATTCATAATTTGCCAAGAAGTCAAACTCTTGGAAAAGACTTCCAGAGATAAGTCTAGCTACTCAAACTCTGATAGGCAGCAATATTAACTTACATGTTGATAAAATGAGATGCACTGTTTAAAAGGATTTTTCCAATTGATGTTACCATACAGGAAATGTATTTCACGTATATTTTAGTATTTTATCTTCAGCTTGTCCTTGTGTCTCAACTTGCTAGAGACAAATCTGAAAAAACATTTAAGCTGCTACTCTGCTTCTGAAGACACTATGTCATTATTTGACAAATATTGTTCAAAGTATCATACAAACCTAAAATGTATTGGAAGTCAGAGCTTGGCATAGGTAACATTAACTGCAATGCTTCTCAATTTTTATTTTTTTTAAATCCAAGAGCAACCTGTCTAAAAAAATTTAGCTAATATAATCTGCAGCATGGGCAGAATGGGTTTCGTTAACAAAAAAAAAATATTAAGCTGAACTGAACATTCATTTACCACATTTATTTTCCCTCATTTTACTTTCTTATACAAGAAAGTTTGTTTGAAAAGAAAAACACACATAGTTGTTTTATTGTGTCATACTGACCACAAGCTGAGAAAAAGCACTGCCTTACAGTATTTTGTAACCCAGTGAACATTCATTTAGAAATTAAAAACCCCAATAGCTTCAAACTGGAAGACATAAAGCAAGGTGGTCAGTAGACATCAGATCCTGTCATAATAGTGCAGAAATATGTCTAGACAATAAAGTTAAAAGGCCTGAGACAGCTCAAGAAATCTTTCCAAGTCAACATTTATGAATTGGAGACACATACTGGAATACAAGTGAATACATATGTATTTATCTTACTCATCATCTACAAGTAAAGAAATTGTTAAACAACACTGAATTCATTATAACATTCTCAAAGATATTTATGTTGTCATGGCAAAATTTATGAGAAAAATAACTGATTCTTAATTTTTTTATTGGTATATAACATCTGGGGTGAATAAATGGAAAAGAAAATCAGCAAGTTAAGAGCTTTTCACAGAGTTGTTTATATAACACCGATTAAAATGCCTAGTATTTTCTTTGACTTTTGATGGGCATACTTTAAATATGAATATTAACGATAGCTCAAAGACAAATTTTGATATATAAAGAGTAATATAGTCGAGACCCTGATTGTACAAATGGCTGCACCATACAGGGTCAAAACTGATTCTAATGCTGAAGTTTGATTTATTTTTTTTTTTAATCATAATAATTAAGAAAACATTTACATTTTAAATTTTCTTTTGTAGTGATGTCAAATATCAAGGTTTCTCATTAAAACATTATTTAAGAAATCAGATACCACTTATGCAGTTAAGACGAGTACTGGCAGAGTCCCCATGAAATGCACTCAACACTTCAAATATAAATGCGTTTTAATAATCACTAGAAACAGAAGGAGATGTTATAGAAAAGATGCAAAATTATCCTTTATATATTGCCCAAAAATAAAAGACTAACAATGCATTTTGAAAAGCTTTCTGTTCAACAAGAAATACTATTTTACATCAAACAACATGGTAAGGAGTGAAGCTGTCTGAATGTAAATGTTTAAATACATGTATTTATAGATGTAAGTACATATTTAAATTATCCTGTTACCCAAAATAGTTCCCTTACACTTATTTAATTACCTTTTTTAATTACAATAAAAATATTAATAACACCTTTAACCAAAATATTCATAAGCCACAGTGTTCAGAAGTGGTAATTAGGTCACTGCTATACTGAAACAACACCTGGACTTCTGTGCAAGAAATGAACACAATCTTTTCAACACATCAGCAAAAAACTTCAAGACTAACAGATTTTAAGATTGTATTTAAAATATTTTAAAAAGTAGTAACACCAGACAGTAGACAAAACTGAAGGATATAGTACAAAAAAGTTAGAAAAACCCACTAATCCTTACATAGCACATTTTTAAATTTTATTATGAACTAGAACTATGTTCTGTGAATAGAGATGACTGAGACCCCCACACACCTTTCTGTCACACTGTGTAGGGAGTTTTTTGTTAACGTTTACACTTACAGGACTTTGGACCAAATAAAGAAAAATCACTGTAATTGCAATTGGTTTAACGAAACCCGTGTTAGTGTAATACAGATAAAGCTTTAATAACCTTAAACATTTTCATCTACACATTAAATAAATATGCTTATCATGCCTAAAATACTTACAGTAGTTCGGCATTATGGCACATTACTCTGCACCTATAGTCCCCCACTGGCATAACCTATATAGTACATTAAGCACTGGTTCAAAGGTTATGCAGCACATCAAAATCAGAAATTTGGTAAATCACAGACATGCGGGTTGACATGAAGGTGACAACACTGATTGTTTCCCCTTTTTAACAGTTGAGAGAACAGAGAATGTTTTGCCCTCAGAAGAGCAGAGTCGCACACAGCTCATCTGCCCGGACTGCCAGTGCTGACACTGAGCACGATGCCCACCCTTGCCTTCTGGTCTTCCTTCGGTGCCTGATCTACGTCAAGATTTACATGAGGAACTGCTTGTATAGTAACCATGACAACAATTTTGGAAAGATTACTGTAAAACTGTTTATGCTGACCCATGAGACCATTTTTACTAATTAAAAAACAGACACAGATTTGCAGATTGTTACTCAAATTTGCACCCTTTCTCTTGGATTTAAACAATACAGAAAAATGAAAACTATTGAATAGAAGTTTTCTCAAGTCAAAAGATAAAATTAACCAGGAGAATCCCTCAAGAAACTAGAGAGTTTGTCATACTCTTTTTGTTCCAGTCAAGATCCAAGATTTGGAATCAAATTAAGCCAGAAGAGATGCCAGCAAAGAGGCACGAGTTGATCCTACCTTGGCTTAAGCCTTATCTTTTCCAAAGAGTTTCACATTTGAAGCATCATTTTGAAGGAGCTAATCATCTTGTAGTGAAAAGCAAAGAAGCTAAAGAATATTACACGACAAATTGCTTTAAGCCATTTAGAGAGACATGCTTGAGGAGCAATTTAATAGTCAAATAATAGAACTTGTAACCCATGCAGATCCATAAGTTTTACTAAAGGATGCCCAAGATGACAGCTGCAACTGGGTCACCGTTTCTCTCTTCAAGAAACAAAACAGAGAGAGGGCACATACTAGCTTGCAATATTAAATTCACACTTTTAATCATGCACATAAGACTTCATTAGCAAGCATGAAGGTGATTAAATAATGCGATCTGAGACCCCTGCCCTGCATTTCAGCGGGGAGGTGGCAGGCGCTGGGTCAGTGCTCCCGAGGAGCCCAGGGACGTTGCTGGCTAACCCACCAGATGGCACCGGAGCCACGCAGGCCGCCACGGAAATTGGGACAAACTCCAGCCAACAAAACATTCCGCCTTGTAAGCGGAATTAGGGTTATTTCGAAACAGATGGGCTCTAGAGAAGCTGTTGCACTGAATATTATAGAGTTGTTTATTGTCTGGCTGGTTTGAAACCCGGGGATTATTTGCCAGCATCTAGCAGTGCCTCTTGTCACATCAGGTTTCATCAAAAGGAAAGCAAAGCGAAAACCACTGGAATACATATATACTTTTTTCTTTACTAAACCAGTCCTAAATTCAGAACTTAACTTGCTATTGTATACAGTGTTCCGCAGCAGAATGTCTGTCCTGACAAGACCAACACCTTAACCCTGAAGCTGAACAGCTAACACAGCTGTCTTCTATACAAGAATCCTCCAAACTCTGCCTGTCTTGTTATCAAGTACAGCTTGCCTATTGTGTTTTTCTCATTGTATGCATCTGCAATACAACACTGTCGCTCTTGGACACACACAACACACTCTGAGGCTTTTCACTGTAACAGCAATCAGCTTGAATGCCCCTTCCCCAGATCTCTCTCTCACATTCGCAGCACTTCAAATACCAGAATACAGTTACTAGATGCATGATCTAGAAAAGCAGACAGGAAGAGGTGGAAAAACTAACATCATTAGTGACAACAATTCATCACTTAGAATATTTCAACAGAAATAGCAAGCCTCTAAATGTGACAGAAAGTATCAGGTTTTCTAGTATCAATCAATACTAGGGAAAAAACCACCACCCCAAAAACCCCTCCTGTTTCCCAAAGAAAGCACACAGGTTCAAAGGACATACCTGACATCATTGGAATTAAAACTTCTAGCTACATCAGTCTAACAGATAATTCAGAACTGCTCTTCTGAATGAACCTCCAGCCAAACTCACTACAAACGCAAGCAGACGACTCCACCACGCAGCACATAGATTTCACAGACACAGCAGAGATTGACCTGGCTGTGGCACAGCAAGCCTTGTTCACAGCAAAGCAAAACTGTGCAAAGGAGCCATCCATTTAGTCTTCACCTATACACTGCCCTCTAATCATCAAGATCAGACCCAAGGACAATCTGAAACATGCCATTCTGTCAGTGTAATAACACCACCTGTAGAATATGTGTGAAGTGTGCATTTTTTGCTCCTCTGTATGAAATTCAGTGTAAGGAACAATAATCAACTGGTCATCTTACAGGGTGAACCAAACAGACAAAAGCTCCACGTGGGGTTTTAGTTCTGCTTGTAGTACCAGCCACACATCAAACACACTCACTTGATTTTTGCTCCTCTCTGAAGTAATGCCCTTAGTTTTAGGTTAGATAATAGCATTTGAAAGAGAGTTTCTGTAAGCTTCACAAAGAATTTATCAAGCTATCAGGCTGTGAAAATCTGACTGGTAGAAAAAAGCAATTAGGTCCTTGATAAATATTGATGCTGCTAGATAAAAGGAGGGGAGTGTAGCAAATAAGCAGCAATGGTATTAAAGCAGTGTGTCTTTTTTTCATGCTACCTTTAGTTGTGTTAAAGAAGAATCTAGAATATTTCAGTATCATAGCTTACAATTTTCAGTATCGCTGTCTTGCCTGGCGCTAGTCAATGTGGTACCCATACAAAAACCAAACTATACAAACACTTACATACTCATATAAGGAACAAACACTTCTCATTTCCAAAAAAAACTCTTACTTTTGTAGCAGCTTTGTTGTAGAAGATAATCGCAGACAAGCGGTAATCTCTTTTCAACAGTGAGGGGCATACAGCTAACCAAAAGATAGAGCACCCTGCTCTGCATGAAGAGACTGGTCTGTGCCAAGAGGAGAGCCCTTAACAGGTGCCTCAGATTTATCATTTCACATCCAAGCATACACAAAGATAATCCTGGCTTTGCTTTTCCCAGTCTCTGAAAGGTGTGAAAGACAGGAAGCCTACACTTAGCAGAGTCAAGGTTCAGGTATTGTCTTTGTACCAAACTCATTGTAGGATTTCCTCCTCTTTCTTGAAGCTAGGTTTTCCACAGCTAAAATTGCTCACTCAAAGACTGTTTAGCTTAGGTCCTCACAAATGCAGGACTGCTAGGATCATCTTACGTAGACATCACCATTTTATACAGCTTAATTGCTTCACTGCATCTTCTGTATTATGGCATTTGATTACATAATAGATTGCCAGCATCTGTACCTACATCATTGTCAAAGGAGTAAGAGATGCTGTATTCACTGGCCTAAGAGCTCACGGATCTGGCAAGCTCTTTCAATTCTTTTTCTAGGAACTGTTTTGAGTCTAAAGATAGCTTGCATAGTCACAAAAGCTAGGATGTTTGTTCAGCCTTTCAAACCTTTCTTCTAGGAAATACAGACAGTATAGAACATCTGTTACCCTTAGGTAACCTTCCTGTGGCTCCCATAAAGGTTACTTTTCTCCTCCTGAAATGAGGAGAATGGAAATATGAAAAAGTGTATGGAACCCTCCAGTACAGACCTCCAAGAGAAGTGCTGTGGATATCCTTTGGGGGTCCCAGAATGACATCCTTCAAGAAGCGGATCAAGGTTGTTAAAATAGGTGCAAAAGGTTTGCAATTTATTTGTCATTACTCCTAAGCAATAGCAGTTTGAAAAATATTTGACCAAATGTCATAACTTAGAACATTTGTTTGGCTTTCATTTATAACCAGTTTCATATAATGTATTTCTTCCATTAATGGTATAGCCCTGCTAACTATGTTATAATGCCAGGATATAATTACAGTTCACAAGCTGCTCTTGGGCATCCTACAGATTACATGCAGAGTACTATATTGGAATATCTGTGGTATACACCTGACTTACCTTGCTTTTTAATACAAAATACCAATGTTTAAAGTGTTCTATTTGAGAAAATGGGAGTTCTCTGTTTATAAACATCTAAACATATAATTTTTATGCATAATCAACCAGACATTTTTGATGCATATGGAATTGGGAGAAGTAAACTGGAGGGCAGGGAGAAGTTAAAGAGTTAATGCTCAGTGTTGCTCTAGTTCTTTTGTATCTTCTAGCCAATTAGTAGTAATGTCTTAAGGTTAGTTTAACCAACTACCTTCTAATTTGTTGAGTTGCACAGAGAATCCTAAGGAAAGGCAATGTATATGCAACATCATTTTTCCTCCTCTCATACTTTAGAAGGACTAGGAGGCTTCCAGAAAGAGTTGAAGCAAACAAAACACAGCAGACTTTTTCACTCTTATGATGCTCTAGAAGCCAGACAGGAACTATAATTTAAGAAGAAAAAAAAAGTAAAATCTGCTTTTATTCTTTCATCTCCTTCCCTCCGCAAAATGCAGACATGCTATATAGTCTGACAGATTTGGCTTTTAGCACTTATCACTGTCCCCTTTTATTTTTTTTTCTTATTCAGCTCCAAGCAGACCACATTTAATAGCCACACTATTGTTTCTAGCACTGCCCTTTAAGTTTCCGTCAATGTATGAAAGATTTTTGTCATGCTATGAAGCAAACTATTCTTCCTGGTGCTGGTGCCAACATTCCTCATCTACAGACTTGAAAAATTAACTGGTGAAGAAGAGAAATGGAAGTCTAACTACTGTTTCTGTACTGTGCTTTGGAATGGCTGACAAATGAAAAATCAAATTAGCAGGAAATTAGTTGCAGCTAATGAAGTTAGAAAGAAAGTAACATGCAATGAATCCAGATGCTTGCTCTTCTAACAATCCAGTTGAGATCAATCTTGAACACAGAGTCTCTCTCTCACTGTTTTTTAAAGAAGAGATGATAAAATTGAGAGAAACACAAAACCATTCCCTCCAAAAGGTCTGATAATTTGTTTTGTTAGGAGAAGAGATGGCTAAGACTTAGTAGGGGCATCTTAATCCCTTCATACAGGAGGGTATTTGAGTATATTTTAATTGTGCCTCCAAGTCTCATCTTTGCTGTATCCACATCATCAAAATAAACTCTTGTTAAAGCAGCAGAAGTTAAAAGCACATTGGTAACATTTTTAGAGTAGAGACCATCAGTCTCAGAATAAGTCAAAAGCTTACTGCACACTCAGATCATGTGTTTGCAACAAATAATCAACACTACAATGCAGAAGAGGATAAAGACCACTGCTGGACTTGATGCCCTTCAGAAAAAAAATTAAGGCGGTTAGTTTTATAGCTACCTCCAGCTACAGTTTAGCTGTACACTGAAAATACTACAGGAGAAATGACAAAAATGTCACTGTGTTTTCCAGCCCTCTAATAATTCTCCCGATGTTAATTCTCCTTAATAATGAGTTCAGCCTTTTTTAACTGAGAATGGTTGATACATAAAATCAAATGTGTCTTTCATCCCCAAGTACTGAAAGGAATTTGCTAACCAACTCAAAAAACCTTGACCTATATAAACATGCTACTTATCTTTAGGCTAAGACAGCCATCTATTCCACTTCAGAGTGGTAAGAAGAAAGCCAAGAGTAACTTCAGTTACAAGAAGAATTTCAGGTAGGCTGTATATTTATCATAATCTAGAAGTAGTCTTTTCTTCTGCTGCAAATAGCAGAGTATCCTTTTCCTTATTTCTTCAATTTATGTTAATCTATTTCAAGCATCTGCAGTACATCCATCACTGAAAAACCTAGAATTGGAGATCTCATGTTATTCCATACTCTTTTTTTATGCAGTTTCTTGTCTTGGTTGGTGTGTTAGTGCACATTCACCAGCATTTAGACATATTTTCAAATTCCACCCTCCAAATGATATTTATACTTTTGTTACTTTACAAAATCACTCTACTGACTTATTTTGCTGTCCACATGTTCTGTATGTTACGCTCCTAGACTGTTTTTTACAGTAAGTTATACAGATCAAGTAAAGAACACTGTCAAAAATACAGTGAAGTAAAGCACTAAAAATGAGATCTAAGACAAGGAATAGAGCAAGAACAAAACAAACAGGATAAGGAGTTACACAAAATAGAACTGAAAAGGCTGAAAGTTTCTCCTGGCACAAAGAAGGAATAAATGCAAGTGAAGTTTCATCACCCTTACACAGTTGCTTACAATTATGAAGTTACTCACAAGTTATGTCCTTAGCAGCGTAAATATTTTTGTGTGATGTTACAGTACTTGGTTCAATGCTACTGAATTGTAAAGCTTACAGGGAAGTTCTGGTCCTTTCTGAATCCTAAAAATGAGATTTGAAAAAAACCCTGAACACAAAGGTCCCCTGCTCAATAGTTAAAAAAAGAATACTTATGTTTCATTGATTAACATTAAACAATAAAGGAGTCCCTCATTCGATGTTGCTAATGTGCATGATGACTCAGTAAAAAAATGAACATAATAATGTAACAGTCACACTAGGAGACTTACTCTTTTTTTCTGAAACCCACCCCCTATTCCTCTTTTCATAACTTGACTAAATTGGTTTTAAAAACTAGTTCAAGGAAGATGTAGACTGTTCCTCAGCCTTCTCTTCTCCAAACTGAACAAACCAAGCGAACTCAGCTGCTCCTAAGTGTTGTCCTCGAGGCCTTTCACCACCTTGGTCACATTCCTCTGGACACAATCGGATAGTTTGATGTCATTCTGATACTGAGGTGCCCAAAACCACACACAGTACAGAGGTGGGGCGACATCAGTGCGGTGTAGAGCAGGACAATCACCTCCGTTGACCGCCTGACAATACCATGCTTGATCCACCCCAGGGCACACTGTTGACTCATATTCAACTTGCCATCAATCTAAATCCCCCGATGTCTTTCTGCAGGGCTGCTCTCCAGCCTCTCATCCCCCAATTTGTATGTATAGCCAGGATTACCCCATTCTACATGCACTTGCTTTTGTTAAATTTCATACAGCTGGTGATGGCCCAGCTCTCTAGTCTATCCAGATCTCTAAGATCTCACCCATTCTGCCATTACCTGAGTTGGCATGGTACTCTGAGTGTCATCCCAACAAAATAAACAGAAATTATAAACAAGGACATTAAATATGTATAAGTCCCTTTCCTCCCAATTTTTGTCCCTCTGAAGTGCATACTGCATTGTGAAGTTATGCCAGTTTTCACTTTGACCCTTCTCTTTTAATGTTATGTATTAATTTGTATTTCTCTGACTATTCCCATTGGTTTTTCTTGATCAAATTTCTCAAGACAACTAAACCAGTATTATTTCCTTGAGGTTTGGTGTCAGAAGGGCCATTAAGAAATTACAATTTTTAAGCCCAAAACTTAATTATACTTTTCTCTTTACAGAGCCCATTTGAAATTATTAATACTTATTAAGATCTGTATTTATCCATCTATTAAAAAACCCCAAAAACCCCTTGAACTAAAATAGTAAGAATTAAGCTATACAAGCTTACTGCCACAGGTAAGCCAGAGAACTGCGGAGACCGCTTGCTCAGATCTTAAGACCAGAATCTGACAACAGCTTCTGCTTTAACATATTAAAAGTTTCCTCTTCAGCTCGAGCTAAAGGATTTTACATTTTAGTGTATTCAGTTATGAACTTGTTCATCTAAGGTAATAAAGTGGAAAATGAAAAGGAAATCTTTATATTAATCTTGAAATAACTGAAAAAGTGCCACCTAATGAATCTTAGTAGCTCCAAAAACCTGAATACCATCAGGATCAGAAATAATTTTGGCAAATTATTTAATTACAAACATTAATTCCTTTATTTAATAAGGCAAATGGACTTTGTTTTTCCATTTAAAACTGTTGTTAAAGGTATCTAGAAACCTACTTATTTTTTGCAACTAAATTCTGATTTTCATCCAAATGTTGCTTCACATGAAGTTGATTAAAAAATACTAAATAAATGCATTATTCATCCTTTATATTATCATCAGTCATAAGAATGTGTTAAAAATTTGACTACAAGCATGTGTAAGCTATGTAATCACTTGCATGAATAAAGAAAAAAGTACCAAGTTATGCTGATCTGAATCACTGTTTTCCCCCTCTTTGAAAAAAAGAAAAAAAACACACTTAAAAAGCTAGATTTAAATTATTTCAGGTTCACAAACCTAGGTGCTAGCCACACCTTTTCATGTAGTACGGGATATAAATGGCACTACATATCCTCTGCCAAGTCACTGAAAGCCTTAACAAGTGCAGACATTCACTACCACCTTGCAATGCTCTAACTGTGAGCCATGTCTGAAATGTCTCAAATGCAGCTATGAAGTCTAATGAATTATTTGCAGAAAGGATCGTATCTGCCCATACTTGAGCTTGCTAAATGTAACTTACTGCATTAGCAACACTTCTTGAGCTAATGAAACTAAGACTTTTTTGATCAGAGCTGGCTCATATCCAACCAGACTTCAGGGCAAGCTGAGCTTGCTCACATATGTCTACAAGATTGTACAATCATATTAAATTGAATATGAAAGACAAAATTGTCCCGTGTATTCCTTTTTTAGCATAACCCTAAAACCTACTGCTGCAGACTGACAACAGCAGGGAATCTACGTCATGCTCCAAATAATTACATATTTATTTTTAAATGCAAGCTAGAGACTCCCAATAGAAAACAAAAAGTATAGAAGCAAACCAGAACACAGTTGGCCTCAGGACCACATGGATACAGCCACAATGCTGGCCAACAAGACATAATATGAAGATATCTAGTTTTCTTGAAACCATCAGAAATGACTAATTCATTCAGTCAGACATCAGAAAAAGGTTCAGAACATCATTAGGATAGTCCCAGTGAACAAAATGTAAACTATATCCAGTCTATAGAGCTAATCCAATGATAAACAAACAAGAGTTAAAACAGTAAATCATGGGTAAATCCAAGATTAGGAATATTCACTGACCCTAGTTCACCACTAAAAGCATCCCCAGACTAAGTTTGTTAACATTCACAAGAATCTTAGTGTATATATAAATTACATTTGGGAAAAAAAATCACTTTGGTTTTCCTTTACTGCATTTCTGCTTGCCTAACAAAGACACACAACAAAGAAACTCCCAAACAATAACTATTTTCCAATGCCAAGACTAAAAAACCCAAATGGATGGAAGACGACACCAATGCAGAATAGACCCACTCCACAGCAACTACCAGTTTCTCTGAAGTGGAAGAGTCTTTTTATGTAGCCCACACACAGCTTTTTCTAATTATGCCCACAGCTGTTAAGCAGAACTGCCTGTTCTCCAGCAAGGTGACCCTGCCAAACCCACTATGAAAGGAACAACATTTGTTCCTTTAAAAAAAAGTTCAAGTTACTGAGGGAGGAAAAAAGTAATCCGGAGACCACTGAAGTCAGTGAAAAGACTCCCATTTGTATCACCGAGTCTTGGATCAAAACACCAAGAAGAGCCTCTACCTCCATATGCAAACCATGCTTCTATAATAAATGTAGCATGAATGTAAGAAAAACATCTCTAGCTACAGTCAAAGATTAACTATTTCTTTAATAAAGTGTTTTCTTCCTATTTTAATTTTCTTTGGCAGTTGAAACTTCTGCAAGAAGGAAACCATCCAAAAGAAAGCTGCATTGGCAGTACCTTCAAAAATGTTTGCATATTTAGGAAGTCACACACACTCCCCCAAAAAATCAGCATTCAGTATACATCTTAGCATGAAAATCTGAATAAATACTTTGTGTCAGTACTATATACTTTTTTAACACGAACAAAATTAATCATCATTGAAATTCTTATCTCAAAATCTTTTGTAGCAATAATCAGAACCTGAGAACAACTATGACACTGTCAACTTGTTGCCTAAAGACCAAAGGAAGTTAACACTTCAGGCAGTGTTTCCAGAAATACCTGATATGCTACCAAGCATTTGATGGAAGGAATGAAAGATGTGCTGCATTGCAAGACAGCCATCACCTCCAGAATGTTAAATACTGAATATACCAATCTCAGCACAGTGCTATAATCCACAGCAAATTACAGAGAAATAAATAATAACAGGACAAAACAGGAAAATAGCCTTGAAAGACATGATGTGTTAGGGTGTCAAACAGAATCTGAAATTATGTTCTAAACTATTCTCAGTGTACTAGTGTTACAATGCTTCAATATTTTCTATTTTCATAATTTTTCACATAAGTGCAAACACATCATCATGCATGTGGAATGATGCCCTACTTTTAAATGAATACTGTCTGTCTTTTTATCCCTTTAATGCAGGAATGCTGCACCCAAGCAAGCCCAAAATCTTAGGCCAACTTGCATGCAACAATGGACAGAACTTTTTCAGGAAAGGCAGATGAGAGAAATGGGGAACAGTCTCATTCATTTGCATAACCAACTTTTATATAAGTATACTTTGGATCAAAACCCAGTTTCTGTTAATGATATTTTAACAGAACACGTCAGCTCTTCCAGTTTACTAATAAACTGTTGAACTAGTTTTCTTCTGTGTGTAGATGTGTTTCAACGGCAAGAGGAAAAGTATGCACAAGAACTCCTGAATAATGAGTAGGAAGGGAAGTAGAAAAGGCAAAACCCCAAACTACTAAAGACCATACTAGCAGTTTGCACAACATTTTCTAGTGTTGATTCATCCATCAAAAGCATTCTCTTACTACATTTTCCTCCAGACATCTGAAGGAATGCTCTCCACACTACTCCTGAAAGGAAATCATGTCTCTCCTAAAAGAATTATAAATTGTCTGTATGGATAGAATATTATTATTATTAATAATAAATACAGGAGAAATGAAGAAAAATATGTATCACTGAAGACAAGAGACAGTGGAAATGAATCTAATTTCTCCAGTTATGCTAATTCTATGGAAGGCTTTACAGAATTTAAAATCTTCAACACACAATCAACATAGAACAAAACTATATCAAGTACCCTCGTGTTTCTTCTCGAACCAAGCACAATTGGTCCTAAACCCTTTATTACCTGCTCTTTAGTATCTGAACCAAGTTAGCATTGCTTTAAAAGAGAAAGTAAAAAACCAAACCACCAAAATACTCAAAATTTAATACATGAGTGCATTTTTTTAAGCACAGAGACCAAAGGAGACAAGTCTAAACTCAGTATTTCCAAAATACTTATGCACTAAAGATACATAGTAGTATCTTTAAAGGTCAAGTGTGTACAAAGTAGATGTTAAAATATCTACTATTACGTGTACTGTTGCATTTCAGAAGGAATTAACTAGACTTAAGATTAACTAGATTTAAGATTTCTAATCTAGACAAAAAATACACCTTGCTGACATACAAGTACACCAGATCTGGATTTCAAGGAGCTGCCAATTCTAGTTGTCCATCCCATCTAAACTTCCCCTATTGCACTGCTACTTAAGTAGAAATAGTTGAACTTTGAACAAAGACGCTTCTGACCTCTCCGTTTGCAGTCTAATGTTTTTCATCTAGTCCAATATTTTTTAGGCAAAGCTAAATGAACATCAGTTTAGGTAACAAAGGGCAGTAGTTGAACTTAAACTGTTTGCCTGTGTAAATGGAGATTTTCCAATGGAATGATTTCCCTACTTTACAGAACTATTCTTTATGCCACAATATTTCAGAGGTGCTAATTGGTCGTGGTTCTATTTTAAAAGATAAGCCCCTGGTGAATGGCTTAATGGTGCTTTGGCTTACCTATCTGGTGAATTCTAACCACCACTATCAAGAGAATAAGGACGTTTTTGGTTCTAATCTTGACTAAACCTGTTTTATCCTACATCAACCACTATTTTTTATATGAAGAGACAGATGGGAAAATACTGCTATACATTCATTAAACATTTATAATAGAATTCTGGCTATGCTTCTTGTTGCAAGTGGTCTGCTACTTACAGTGAGCATAACCCAAAACTTTCTGTGTGGAAATTACAAAGATTTACTGATTTAATTTCCTGGAAGTTTGCCTGAAGAAAGCTCTGGTGATAAGGATCATAGAGCATGGCTGCAGTTTTAGAAAGATATTTAGAACAAGAGCTCTACTTCAGAGCGCGAGCTTTCTTTTTTTTCCAAAAAGTGTTGTTAGGTACCTAAGAGCATACATAGTCTGAATAAAAAAAAAAATTAAGAAGAAAAGGTTTGACTTAATCAGATGCAAGTCCTAGCATAGGACTTTACGAAATGTATTTTAATCAGATATCATGCACTGCACATATGAGCATATAACCAATTTTAAGACACTTTGACAGAAAACCATCATAGTCAAATGCAATGACTGACATTCCTACAATTGAAGAAGGGAAAGATAATACTGACTGGAAAAAAAAAATTGAACTACAGCATTTCTCTATAGTCTTATCTCATCAGTTTCATTCTTATTACAACATTCCATGGATTTGGCAAATTTCATAGACTACTAATAAAAAAGTCCAGTCTCAGTAGCAGAAAACAGAAATGGGAACCCTTAAAAATTCAGAGACCAGGTAAGCTAGATGCCTAAATATTTTCTAACTACATTGCAAATGTGCCTATGAATAGCCCATACTAGGCCTCTAAAAACCTTTGACTGGATGGGAGTTTTTTTGTTTTAAAGTAGAACTAATGAAATGACAGTTTCACTATAAAATATAAGAGGAATATTTATATATGTATACCTACAGGTATTTCTCTTTAGTACTCACAAACTATAAAGACACATTTAAGGAACTTAGTCTTAAGAAAAAAAGAGGAAAATCCCTTGTGCAGAGACATAAGCTTGTAAGAGATTCGTCACATTATTGAGATTGAAAGACAGACACTTAAAAGTTCAACTCACAAAAAATCCCAACACCCACCACAACAAAAATCCAAATCCACATACCACAGTAACCAAGATATCTCTTCTGAGCAGAATAGAAAGTAAACAATAGATAAGAGATACGGTATACTGGGGTTACACTAAGGAAGAATTATTGCAATTTGTAACTAATATACAATTATGAGAATAATAATGAAAATTAAAAAACACACACACAATACTTTGGAGAAAAATATTAATGCTGTTTCAACTGGTTCTTGTTTGAGACAACAACATAGCTAAAACTGGGAATGCAAATAATACAAACAGCTCCTTTCAGTAAATGGGCCTTAATCATTATGACAGTTTGATAGGTCTTAAAACTGATGCCTACATAAATCCCATAAACAAGCCTAGCAATTTCTTTTATTGCATTAGCTACTAATTATAATTTCTATTTAAGAAATTTTCAGGATATAGCATAAAAAAAAGAATTGAGGTTCAGGAATGCCTAAATGTGGAATAAGCAGAAATGCAGTACATTTATGGTGGGTTTAGCTAACCCATATATGGGATTACAGAAGAGTAACTACTGAGGTTAAATTCGATGCATGTCTTAACAGAAATTAATTTGCAGTTGTGGACAACTGATACCAGCAAATTCTGTACTATGCCACTGATTCTTTTAATAGCTTAGTAGGATACTAACACAGTAATTTATAAGAATAGATCAATGTTCCAAATCCATAAAGGTAAATTTTGTGGCCTAACAACTGAATAAAAGCATTTTTCCAACTAAGAGAACGAAAAAATAAAATAAATTGAAATTACTGCAGAATACTTTTTTGTCCAAGCTACAGAGCAACTGTGATGGTTTAAATGTTATAGTTGGGAAAAAAAATATAAGGAAAGAGATCCCTACATTTTGATTGTGGTACCTGTTTTTACATCCTTTTAGCTATCTATTTCAAATTATTTCATGTAATTCTTAGTTATGTACCTCTTTCATCATCCATGTAATTGCAAGCAACTGTGAATGTCATGCTTTAGGGAAAAATGTATTGTGTTCAAAGGACAGTGCTCATTTAAGCTAATTATTTTTCAAACTAACTGAGAGGGAAGAACATCCTAATTGCTCATTAGCACAATAAATCTCATCTTATCCTTTGTGTCTCTAAACCAGGTATGATTAATTATATGCTCTGTATTACTTTCTTTGTGAAGTAAGGCATCTGCCTATAGGCAAACAACCTTTAAGCAGCTTGTTTAAAGAAATATTTTAAGAGTTCAGCTCTAAAGTCTTGCTCTTCCAAACTGAAGTGCTCCAGCCAGTAGAAGACAGAAGTGCAAAACTAAAGCACTCCTGTGAAACCACTGAAAACAATATCTATATATATTTGATCACACCAAACTATATTGTAAACAATATACAATGATACATTTTCCCACTTCGCTCATCTGCGAGGCTTAAAAACTGTAACTAGCACTGAAAACAGACACTACTATAGTCTTAAGAAATGCTGCTGTCTCAAATTGAAGTTAAAAAAGTGACTTGGTATGCCACAATTATCTACCAGTGAGGTATTCTTAGTATAGAGATGCTATTTAAATTCTGTCTCATGTTTCAAAGGGCATTCTCCAAATAAGGTTGCATCTACAAGAGGTAATATTTTCTTATCTTTGTCCAAAACCAACAAGCAGACAGAGACTTATAGTGATGTACGTTATTTAAGGCTACAAGTGAAAGCTGCAGGTGCTTCACACCAATATATCAAAGCCTTTAAAGTATATACTATCTAGTTATTGTTATTACCATAATTTTGTCATTGTTATTTGTATTCTGTTTCCATGATAGTTTCAAGAAAAACCCAAACCCAAAACAAGGCTCATTCTTGCAGATAACAGCTCAAAACATTTAATATTAAAAGCTTTGAATTATTTCTTTCTCAAACTCAGTGTTAAAAATGTAAAATGTCATGAAAACAACAGAAAGAGTATCCCTTACGATAAAGCTCATTTTAGACTCATTCCTTCCCAAAATCTAGTATTTACATAGGACAACATATTGATATGACACTTAATTTTTAAAAATCCCTAAGACAGCATGAACAGTAACTAATCCACTATCTTCTGCTGACAAACCAGATAGACAAAATGCTATTTTATTATTTGAAAGCTAAGATTGTCACTATCTTCTAAGGTTTTCAGTAGTTTGATTGAAATGGGACTGCTCAGATTGCAATCATTTCTACAACAAATATATTACAGTAATAAACTTGCTGTAGAAAATTATTTTTTAAGAAGTTTTAGCTTTACAATGTTGAGGGACAGCAAAACAGAGCTCACAAGTAGAGCGTTCTACAAAGGTGAACACAAAAATGAAGATAACTAGAAAAAAAAAAAATCACTTAAGAGCCCTAATTTCCCTACAAATCTGCCCTTCTGCCTGCCAGGTGACTCTCAGAATAGATGCAAGCTTAATAAATCAAAAAGCTGTATTTACTTTAAAAAATACATTAATGAATTTTTCAGACTAGAAAAGCCTTTTCCTATCACAATCTTGCCTCATTTGCTGCCTTTTGAAAACTATCTTCCAGATAACACGTTCTTTGTAATAAAAAATAGTATCACAGAAGGTGTGAAAGTGATGATGATTTGTCAAGTTATTAATTTTCATGTTTTGCCTGGTATTTCTCTGACAGCCATAACACAGTGATGTAAATTAATCTTCTGAGTGGAGATTTATGAATGGTGCTCCACATTTTAAGGGTTGTGGTTACATGTAAAAGCTTCTGTATCTTTTTCCTAATGAAAGCTTCCTTGCACCCAGGAAGATAAAATACCAAGATTATGAAGAGGAAAGTGACATTGATAAGCTATTCAGTCAGGTTATTATTTTTGTTAAGATCAAATGTTAACAGCTTCACTGCATTTTAAAGAAATCTTTCTGATTTCTTAAGTTAAGAGCACCTAAAGCCTTTGGCTGAATTCCCAAAAGAATCCATTTTGACATGCAACAGTCTAAGGAAGCAATGTTTGATATGAAAAACTATCTTAGTACCAGACAACATATACTAAGTTCATTTCCACCCTTTATCACTTCAACAAAATTCCGCATAACTGAGTGATGTTTTACACATGATGCTAATAACGTGCTGTCAGTCCTATTAAACAGATTTTTCCCTCAATTCTTGAAGTTTTCAGAAGCTGAGAAATAGATTCTACAAATTATTCTTTCCCTCTTGATTTCAGTTGCATTAAGAGATAAAATATATACTAATGAATGTATTTTATACATTCAGCTTTCAGCTAGCTAGAATATAAGCTTCTTTTAAGGTAGAAAAGGACAGTGAAGAGTAAGAAATCAGTACATTGCTTGGCAATTAAATTTGTATACAAAGCAAAAATATGCACACAGAAAAAGTTCAAATAATGGCAACATCAATTCTTCTATTATACCACTTCATACTACTTTTTAAAGTATTGTAAGATTTTTTTTTTGCACCGCAACTTAAGTTTACTTCAGGGTTTTTGTTATAAACCCATTTCTTTTACTATAGTAATGGTAAGATAATCAAACTGTAAGCAATTGATGAATAAAGGCAATTACAGTAACAATGATGCTGCATCCTTACACTTCAGTCTGAAAATTCTGTTCTCACCTATTTCCAAAAAATACATTCAAAATACTATAAATAAATAATGAGCAATACATCTTTCCCCCTCCCCTCACTCCCTTCTCAGTATGAATCATAACTTAAAATAGAAGATGCAGTAAAATTCCTACCTCTTTCATTAAGACTGTTTAGCACTGCCCTTTCAAGCTGTTCTTCTTCAGTAAGCCCACCTGTATAATCGTAATAGCTCCTTGGTGTTCTGTATGGATAATGTGGATAGCCATAATACTCTGTAAAACGAGTACAAAAAGAAAATAAACTGCTGCTACTCAGTAGAAGAGTGTGAAATCAGATATTATCTTTATGCAATCTTTCTTCCACAAATTAGTTTGTGAAAGAAGAAAATATTAGGATTCAATTACTTATACAATATATGCCATGAATCAATTTCTAGTTTACAAAACCAGACTATGGCAACAGGAAAAACAACAGAAAAAAGACAGGACCAACATCTCAGGTTTTTGTTAATTGTTATAAATATGTCATAGAATTGCCATTAAGAAGTTTCACACAGAAGTTGAAAGACACTTTTCATCAGCTCCTTTCAACATTTAATTGCCAGTAATTGGGCACCTTATTAATGTCACTAGAACAGCAACAACAGAACAGGTAGGTTTCAGGCTTTTTCCCATCTATATCTGCCTTCCCCCCCAGTGTCAATAAACAATACATGCCAATGTTGTCATAAATTCAAGTAATGTTTGGACCTAGAAAACACATGGGAAAAGATTCCTGCAGATTTTTGCAGTAATATATACAGCTAATATTGTGCTATTGCTTAGCTACATCTGCCCTGGAAAAAAATGACCACGCCACAGATCTCATCTAACATCACAATCACTGTACATTGCCTGCACTACTGACAACCAAGAATTTCTGACCATTTGCAAAGTTTGTCAAAACCAAGCACAAACAAACCACCATCCATCCAAACACATGGGATTTAAAGGACAAAAAAATTAATAGGCTAGACAATTGAGCAAAAGACTCTTCCTTTTAACACAATCTGATCTTGCCTGAGCATAGAAAATCTAAACTGAGAAAAACTAAGGAGAAAAGTCCCATTTTTCTATTTCATTTTTGCATCTTCAAAATGTAAAGCTTTGGGTGATGTTTTTATTTCTCTTCCAGACAGTTGGACAGGGAATTTTGAACAACCAAAACACAGAAATGGAGCCATTTTCTGGTAGAAAAATGTACACAAGTTTTTCAAAATGAAGTAATTGAAATATTTTTGTATGAAACAAGTACAGCATGCCATCTCCCTTTATCTTCAAATTAGCAGCACCAGTGATAGTCTTGTGTTACCTCATTCATTATATTGATTCCATGTGTAACCTTCTTGTGGAATTTGTCATACACAAGCCCAGACTATGAAGGCAGGACATACAAATAATTTCTTTTAAAAAATGATTGCATTAAAGGAAAAAAAAATCCCAAGCTCTAGAGCCTTAAGATGAATAAAAATAGCAATACCCCATCTTAAAGTTATACAGGAAAAGTACGAAAAAAATTGGAGAGACACACTGCAAACTCTTCTATACAGGAGGAAATATATGTTCCTCTGTGTACTACACAAATACACCTACGTATATTTTATATACATGTGTATGTGCACATGGATATATGTATACACTTTACGGAGAGCAAAAATGTAATTCTGTCTGTTTACAATTTTTTTCTTTTTGGATGATACAACTAACATTGTGAGACTTTTCATACTGCTGCAGTGAACACTTTGTATTATTCTCCAGTAACCTGAAATTCTGCCATTTCTCCAATGACTGGCAACTCCTCAGGTTAGAAAATATTATTTTTATTTTTTAATCTGTATGAATTACAGTCATATTTTTAACAAACTTTAAAAACCTGTAAGTCATACTGACTACATTTAAGAGACATAATTCTGTAGAAAAATAATTGACTGCAGGATACAATTTAGCTGGTTTTTATATATACACACATGTACTTTGGATGCAATCTTCATATATTCCCTTCATTCCCCTCTGCATTATATTAATCTGAATGCAAATTTTCTCAGCTATAGATTTATTTTCTGGAGGCTTCAAAACAGCATGCATGAAGACTATAAAAATTCTGGTACTATAAGCGTGAAGTTATCTGATGAAAGAAAAAGGATGTCGGGTTTTAAGTTTATTCTGTAACTGTAAATTTTTGTATGCTTGACATTTTACACTGTCATCAAGTTGCAAGTGCTCAGAAAGCCGTAATCTTTTATTTTACAAGAAACAGTTCAGTAACATCGACATGTTGAAGGTGTTCCTATTAATCAAAATAATGTCCTAATACTTTATTCATGAACTGCATTTAGGAAAAAAAAACCTAATTCAGTTACTAAATACTAAGTGTGTTAAAGTATTTTTTTCTTCTTCTGAAGCTGTTTCCTGTACTTTTTCATAAAACCTGTTGTGATCATAATTTCATCTATTTTTCTATTTAAATTGGTATTTAAAGGCAGATAGTAATAAGTCAGCAATACCAGAAAATGAAAAATCGATCAAGGTAAGGATGTACTGTATATACATCATTAGCCTGCCACACTAGAGAGTTTTCTTAATTCACCAATGGCCAAAGTTATTACTCGTACCATACACCAAGCAAAAGGTTGTATCTTCCCTAAAGACTTCTGCAAATAGGATGAAAGACAATTACAAAGTATATACTAAGGAGCAAACATAACAAATAGACATTATTTTTTAAATGACAGTTGCAAGTTGGTTCAGAGATATCAATTTAGTACAAAAAAAAAAAAAAGAGTAGTTACATCTAAAGCCAAGCTTGAAAGACAGGATAATTCAGGTTAACTCTCTTCCTTTATCTCCCTTTTTTGTCCACAACTCAAAGCAACAGCATGGCTACTTCAGGGACTGTCCAAGACATGCAAAAATCCCCAGACTTCTTTGCTGTCAGCATACTAAAGTTTTTTTTCTGAGCTGCTATGTAGTCCCCCATCATGCTAGATACACTACATGGAATCTCTTCCCTTTTCCCTGTTTAGGGAGAGCTGGAAAAGTAAAGGGCTATTCAGAATCTGCTCCTGTTCCACAAGGGTGGTCTTTTATACCCACCCAAGCTCCCAGCAGATGGTGTTTGTCCAGTGGCTGCAACAGATTATGGAGTTTAAGTGTCAAGTACAAATTCTTATCTTCATTAGCTATTAAAGTACCTTTTCCAATATAAATCTTTAGAGTTTCCACCCACTCTGCTATAATGGAATACTGAAGGAAGATTTAGTCTCTATGAACATGGGATACAGAGCAATGCAAGCAGCCCTGATGGACCAAACAGTATCTGTATCCAGGTGAACATCCTTAACTGGGCTGAGACAGCCAGTCATGGAAACAGGCAGCTCATGCTCACTACATGGTCTATGATCACACCTTATTTCATTTCACAATACTAATTTTGTTCTCTTTTTTCCCTGGTCTTCAGATCAAATATTTTTTGACTTGAGAACTGGAATAATGGAAATCCTGGGTAAATATATATAGACTGAAGTCTATAAAACCATAAAGAATATGAAAGTAGTACATAAAGAATGAAGGTTTGATTTCCCTTCCCAGAGAAGAATTAATGTGCATCAAATGAAATTAACAGCTAGCAGGTTCAAAACAAACAAAAATGACAGATTCTAGACTAGGAAGTAAACTGTGAAGTTGTTCTGTGATGCTGTAGGTGTTAAGAGTTCATGACAATTCAAAGAGCTTTTCACAAATCCATCACAGGCTATTAAAGCCAAAATTCCCCCTATAAAACTTTCTGCTGAGAACATCTTTAAGTCACAAGCCATTGTACACTGGCAGATATTTGAGGGAGTTATCACTATATATTTATCCTGTTCTTACAGCAGATGCCTAGGAAAGAGTATAAATCACTGCAGGGTTAAGATACACTGGGCTATACATCCCTTAGCTTTGATCTAACACATAGCCCTTCTCACACCTGGCTCCTCCCAGACAAGGCCTCCACCTATTATTTCTATACACTCCACACATGACTCCATTTTCTGCACAAGTGAATCACATGTACTACATTCAAAGTATGTCAGTATTCCAACTATCCATCTATATACTGTGAAGATAGACTAAATTTATTCTGGTGAGGAGTGGTCTTTTTACATGTAAATTACTTGATTTAGAGAAAGTGTTCAAAGGAAGAGTTCCTTGTCCGAGGGGGAACACCCTCCCCCAGCCCCCTATTCTAGAATGGAACAGGTAAATTTGCCAGATCAGGGCAGATTTACCAAGGTTCAAAGGGCTGCTTTCAGTAGACACAATTTTCCCCCACTGCACCTTTTGTAAAAGGGATGGTATTTCCCCAGGGTAGGATTTTATGAAGTCATGACCTTAATTTGAAGTTTAAAGCCTCTTGTACAAAATACATCCACAAAGCTCCCTAAAAAGGAAAGGTGAGACATAGGCAGAGAAGTAATAAGCTTAGCAGGTATACATATGTGCAGAATATTCTGTATATATGTTTCCATTTAACTAGCTCCTCTATAGGTTTTACTATCATTAGTGAAAATTATGTCCCTATTTTTTAAAGCTGGAATAAGTTTTCAGGTAAGCAGGAGAGAGTACTTACCTGAATTGTAGTCCCTTGGCCTGGCAGGGTCAGTGAATGAAGAAATGCCACCTAAAAATAAGAATAATGTATGTGCTATAAGAATAATCATTGTCTGTCTTTATAAAATATAAATTCAAATTTAAAGTACTCTTTTCTTTCAGTCTATTTTATAAGATACAAATATGAAACAACAGGTATCTATGATTTTAATTTTTTTTTGCATCAGTGAGAGGATATTGTATTGGTAAGCTTGTATGTTGCTCTAGATTTGTTAGTTGTGTGCTGTGTTTAAGCAACATACCCATATAGACTAGAAAAATACAAACCAACCTAACAAATGTTCTCCAGAACATATAATGAATAATTTTTGCACTGAGATTATACATTGGTAAAAATGGGTTAAAGCACAGAAAACTGAGGACTGGAATAACACTGCACTGTTTCTGCTCTGCTAGATATGAGAAAAAGATGACCTGTGTACTGGAACACTCCTTCCTCCAGGTCGTAGTCACACAGGAGCCTTCACAGTAGCAGGATCTCCATAGCATGTCTCTCTAACAGTACTATGGGTTTTATCACAGAATCCTAGAATAATCCAGTTTGGAAGAGACCTCAGAAGGTCCCTAGCACAATTCCTACTCAGAGCAGGGTTAGCTATGAGATCAAACTAGGTTACTGCATCAGGGGTTTATCTTGTCAAGGCTTGAAAACATCGAAGGGTGGAGACTGCAGAACCTCCCTAGGCAGTGTGATCCAATGCTTGCCTGTCCTAATAGTCATCAGATAGCTCCCCCATGCCACAGAAACATGCAATATTAACATTTAACTAACATGACACTATGTCTGTTCACTCCAGTGAGGTAGGAAATCTGATGCTTCGGTCTCTGTTTCCACATGAAACTGCTAAACATATCACTTACAGACTGTATCACTAAACTGCGGTAAAACCTCCTGTGAAAAGCGTACACATCTGAACAAATAATTTCCCACTATAAAAACACCATATCCATGCTCAACTCGATGGCACAGTCATGAATAAAGTACTCAACATATTAAGTAATCAGACAAAAAACAAATGTTCTGACAACCAACCCCAGCACAGCTGTTGTGACAGGGCTTGAACTGCCAAATAAAACACTGACATTTATTATAGTGTTCATATGAAAGTTTGCAGGGTTGTATTTAAAACAATTGTTAGACTAAAGATATCTAAAAAATACCATCTTTTTTCAAAAAGTATTACTACAATACAAAACACTGTAGTATTTACATTGTTGGAAAGCTTGAGAATTCCGGTAATTTCTCAAGCATCCCACCACCTTCTTCAAACTGTAACGACTTCCACTAGAATGGATGCAAGTATTAAAAATCAGCATGGGAACTTACCGTGTTTTGTCATATTTTTATGGCTTCATCACACTTTATTTAAAATGACATTTTCATTGACATGTTATGAGAAACATTTCATTCTAAACATTTAAGAAGGGTAAAAGGTATTCCTCTAAGTAAAAATATCTGAAAGACATTTACTGGTTCTTACTGTCTATATTTAAGGAGAAAAAAGTTAATTTTTTTCTTCTGCCTTCACTTTAATAACCAGCATATCTTTAACTGCCTAAAAACTTGCTGGAATGGCCTGAATTTCTATATGCAACACACTGAATTTTAAAAATAAAAGTGTCTTATGCAGATTTTACAAACTGAGTAAAACTATATACCTGCACAGGCTTTCATGACCTTTTTCAGAGGTCCCATAGTGTACATCAATCCAACAAGAATGCCTGCCAGATGCCCAGCAAAAGAAGTCCTAAAAAAAGAAAATCTTGTGAGTGATGGAAGACTACTCTTGGTAGGGAATTTGTTGTAACAGAACGTTCCTGAGTAAGACCAAGCATAGTGAAATGATCTGCCTCCAAATATATAGTGCCGAGTTTTCTTTCTTTCTAACTACCCTAAAATTGGTAGGTATAGACAGTTACAGAAAAGCATCTAACAAATATCCTGAAGAAACTGGAAACTAATTGGAGATATTTTAATTGCTTATATAAAGGACAAAATACCATTTTCCTGAAATAATTTATATTAAAGACTTACTGAGGTAGGAAACTAGTTTTAATCTATAAAAACCGACCTAGAATCTAGGTCGGTTCTATCAAAATCATTTAGAGTTTCAAGTGAAAGCATAAGTACAATACTTTACCGCACTATCAACGCAATTCTACAATTAGTCTGAGATTAAGCATAAATGCAGATCTGTTGCAATCTTTGTAATACAGTGCCTTCAATATTAAAAGGATAGTGAGAAAAATGCTGACATCCAAATTCTTTTTTACACATACCAACAATTTCTTTAAAAAAGATCACTGCCCATTTACATATAGAATGAAAAGTCTCTAGACTCTTTTGAGAAGTCATACGTTAACAGTAAATAAGGAGATTTGCTCCAAGTATTGCCATGACTGTGGGGTACTCTATAAATTCATAAACCAATTTTCAGCATTCAAGTTGAGTTAAACTCATTTGAGTTTAACCAGGTGTAAACATTATTTGTTAATTGTTCACCTCTTATGAAGTTAGAGAAGCCAATACATTAAACATTAATATTTCCTATTATATGCAATTATAAATAACTCAGTCCACTGAATTAATATTGATTGTCCAAAGATTCAAGTAATATCAGAATTTTTGCTTTTATAAAGCAAAAAGAAATCTCTGTTTAACATAAAAATAGATTTAAACATTACACTTTTTACATTTTGGCCAGATATCCAAAGGAATTACACAGATGCTAGCATGTGCACTCATGACAGTACAACTTCCAAGCATCAGTGGTAAAAGTATACAAGAAAATGCATATGTCACTAGAGGGAGATAAAGATCAAATCTAAATTCACTCTTGCCACCTACTTAACCACAAACTTCTCTCAGTTCTCTCCCATAGTAACCAGATTTTTTTTTATTTTTTTTTTTAAAGAGTAAGACATAGATGTTGATGTGAAAATTTATAGGTAAGAGGTGGCTACCTCTTACCTATAAAATAATGTATCTATAAAGAACTAATTTTCCAAACAGATTTTTCTGGAACAAATTTTCCAAATTTGTGAAAAACACATGCCTGACTTGAAAAATATCTGTACATGTAACACATTAAATACTTCAAGATGCCTTACTCTAGATATCACCAATGTGACAGTGATTCACCTATATTCGTGGCAGTGTTTTAAATGTCATGCTCATCTTGATTTATCCAAGCACAACACTGATCCACAAAACCCAAAATCAAGGCCTTTGCTTGCAATATGGTGCAGCTGTATATTTACATAATATGAATAATCAAAACCCTTCAACTTTAAAAAGTCTTTAGGCGGTAATTTCTACTTCATGTCTATTGAAGAAGTTAGTATACTAGATGCCTATAAACTACTGACTCTTCAATTAAAAATTATATTCAAGGAGTAGAAACTTATAATGAAAATGTTTCAGAGTTTTCCAAATGAAAAATAATATCAGATACACTGTCACACATCTATACTATCACTGACATAGATAAAATGAGTACATTTGATAAATCACAAAGAATTTTCACCATATGCTGTTATAAAATTAATTTCAGTGTGATCAATAGTAGCACCTTGCTACTTATAATTCCAAAGGAAAAGCAATTCTGTAGAGTACAAAAAGACAGCTTCCCTTACATTAACAAAACACTTAATGTTATAGCCAAATCAAACACACACCACTGCCTTTTAGAACATTCACTTTAGAATGGTAACTTCTTTCGCTAATGTCTGGTATGATTTATGGTACGGAAAACATCTTTATAGATATTTTCCAAATTTAACAACTAAAACATACAGATAATATGCAATTAGGCATATAGGCTGCAAGTATTCAACAAAAAAGGTAGTTTTATTAAAAGCTTTTAACATTGTCAAAACAAATGAAAAAAATTTAACTATGCAGCAAAATACTGAAGTAGTTAATGTGTCTTTTCCTAGCTGTTCTGAGGATGGGTAAGGTTCCAGAGGACTGTAAGGACATTGCTCTACTCATTCTTAAGTGGTGGGGTGTGGAAGAGAGAAATAGAGAAGGACTCTAGTTAGAGGACTACATATTAATCACTTTCTTCTGTTCCCAGATACTAATTGTTGAACAAATAGTTTTAAGACCCATACTTTGTCAACCTAGGTAAGAACACCTGAAACAGAAAACAGATTTGTCAAGAACAAATCATATCAAATCAATGAAAATTCCTCCTTTGACAGAGCAAAAAGCCTTACGGAAAGGGAGAATTAGCAGATATCACACATGCTGTAAGAATGCAGCATTGTCTCACAGTATTTGTTGCAAAGAAGGCTTAAAAAACCTTCAACTCAACCTACACTAAGGAGATCTCTAAGTGGTTGGAAAGCCTGACTTAATACTTATCAGTGATAGGATAACTTATCATAACTTAGGATATGAATCAAGTGGATTTCTGCAAAAGTCTATTCCAAATATTATTTACAAATATCAACAAGCTAAGAGAGGCTGTAAGGGTCACTGGAGATGGCATTACAATTTAAAACAACCTTGACAAAATGAAGTAGTGATTTGGAAAAAAAATAGGTGCAGTAAAAGCAAATACGGAGTTCTGAACATACCACAGAAATCATCAACTACACAAACAGGCTAGAAGTGACTGGCTAGTAGGACAGCTTCAGGACAGAACCTGGGACACACAATGAATTATACAGTGAAGCACAGATCAACATGTCACACCACTATAGAAAACACAAGTATTTTACTGGAAATACATAAACAGGAGCACTACTGGGAAGTAAAACGAAGTAGCCTTCCACTCCACTCGGCAGTGGTAGGTCTCAGCTAGAGAACTGAGCCTACTTTTTGCATACTGCACAAAAAAGAAGAGCAACAAAGAAAAAGCCCACAAAACAACTTCCAAGGAAAGACTGAAGGGATAATAATCGCTTAAGTCTATTGAAGAATTCTCTCACAGATACAATAATCTTAAAATATGGAAAAGATTGTCACTAACAGGAATGAATATACTCTCCACATTTTCTGTCCATAGGACAAGGAGTAATGGACGTAAGTCACAGTAAAATATTTAAAAACATTTAAGTAGTAGAACAAATTGGGCAAACTGAGCATTTCCATCCACATCAGGCAGAGGCCTCCCAGATCCTCCTGAGTTCAGAGCCCATTTTTGCCTACACTTGCCTCCGCTTTGCAAGGCAAAATGAGATGGCTACTAAGACCCTGCAAAGAGCAGAGTTTATTATAGTGATGGTCTTTAAAAGTGCATTAGACTAAATATTGATAAGTATAAATTATATACACACATATATGTTTATATACAAACATATACATGCTTGTCCTTCTGAAGTTATCACTCAGAGCATTTGTTCTGAGATCAGAAGCCCTATAATTTATTTTATAAAAAAAGAATGGAATTATTCTATTGCAGTAAATTCCAGAAAATAACTGTTTTACATATGCAATTAATGTTCTTCTATCGACATGCCTTAGTCCAAAGTGGATACTCCTATTTCCAATGAACTTAAATACATTTGAACCATTAATCCCCAATAAAACTTCAATGTCAATCTTCTTGACATTTTACTACATTTTGCAGTGAATTTTAATTTTCAGTAGATTGCCTTTTTAAAAAAAATGCATAATGGATATCTTGTCTATGAGGCTGCCTGAGTTTTATCTGCAGACATTAAAGCTAAGGGCAAAATTACAACTGTTTTCACAAGGCAGGATTATATGTGAAATTTAGAACTAAATGCCATGGATTTTGGCTGAAAAGAAATTAATAAACAATTTACAAAAAGCAAAAAAATAAGTTGTGTGAAGAAGTCTTGTCCAAACACATACTGTCAAGACTACTTTCACTTGTATTTTAAATAGCACTCTTCCTCATCTAATCTAGAAAACTAAGTTTACTCCTATTGTCTTTTTTATATACAGTAAATAATTCTGGATGTAATTAAAAACTCTTACAGTATCAGCAGTAAAGCAACTGCCGTTATCAAGCAATTCCAAAATAGGCTTTTTGCACTATTCACAAGAATAGCAATGTCTTGATTGGAATGTGCATTTTACTAGGTAAAAATTGACTTATTTTTCAGTTAGACTAGTGAAGAAACATTGTCCTGGTACTGCCTTTTTTTCCTGCTGGTTAATAAAGAAAATTTGATAATTATTTCTTTCACAGTAAAATTTTCACTTTCTATAGGACAAGCTGAACTTTGAATGGGAATAAAAAACAGGTTCCTGACTTTTTAAATTGCATGTTTTCTTCTCTAAATGTCAATGAGGTTTATCAATATTAACTAATGTTCTCCCTGGCACAAAGAAATTCAAATGATGTCTCATTTAATTTTTTTGTTTGAAAATGTAGATATCCTCAGAGATCTTATTTATCTCAACCATTCACTTCATACTAATGATAATTATGCAATATGTCTAAATACTGTTTCCTGAAGACATTTGCCATCAAGCTGATGCACATATTACTTCAGAAAAATCTCCTGAACAGTATTAATTATACTTTCTCATTTGGCTGTGTAATTTCCATGAAAATTGCTATCACTAGAGGGAAAGCCATTTGGACTGCATTTGCTTTTCATTATGAGAGATTCTGACCCAGTATTTACAAGCCTCTCAGTATTAACTTTTACATTAATACCATTCCAGTAATCTTACACTGATTTGAAATCAGTTGGTGAATTTATCATTAATTGTTTCGATTCTGTGGTGTCAGTCAGCAGACTCAGCAAATGAAAACAGAGCAAGAAAGTCTACCTTATCATTTCCCATTACATCTTCCCAACAGCAAACCCCAAAGTCCAGTAGGCATTATTATTCGGGCATGCAATTCTACCACAGGACAAAGTCACTTAGCAAAAAAAGTGTCTTTAGCTTCAGCCATTGCTGCAGCGTTTTGCGAAAAGATCTGATTTCCATGCATCTCCTACTCCAAGAGTAGGAAGCATGCATTCCCTGAACAAGTAAAGGAATAATATCAAAGTGATATACTAGATGAATCTAGACCAACTTTATTTTTGAAAAACAATGAATTTTTTGAGACCATCGGAATCAAATCCATGTATTCAAGCATAGTTTATTTCCAAATTAGCTCTGGCACAGAGTCACCTGCACATGACAATTTATACACTTTAGTACAAAATCTAATCTTGCTTAGAAAGTAAGCCATGTAGTCAATTTACCAGTGCTAAACAACCTACCTGAATGCAAACTAAAACAAATTAAATGACTGCATAAGTCAACTTGTTTTACACAGCTCTATAGAAGAAAACACCATTCCTTCCTTAAATGGAAAAGGGAAATTTGTTAGTAATTTTGTAACACATTAGGAAACTAGCATAAAAAAGTAAAAGCTAAGTTTGCCAAAAGAACAAAAGGCTGCAAAAATGGTTCTTATGTGATGTCATTCCTGTCAAACCTGGGGTTTTTTTGGTTGGTTGTTCTTAGCTCTTTTTGTTCCTGAGGAACAGTTTTCATCAAGTAACAGTATAATAAACAGTTCAACAGTACATCTGATGGATAACCAGTGATGATTCAGTGAGACCCCTAAGCATTAAACAAATGAAAAATTTAAAAAGCAGATGAAATAGGAAGGTATGTACAAAAGACCTCATGAGGTTAAGCTTATTAGAGCTAGGCAAAATATTTGTATTCACACCAGACATTGTAACAAGGTTGAGACTGAGAAAGGTACAAGGCAAAATAATAAAAATTTAAAACCAGATTGTCAAAAGATGTTCTTATATTTTCAAATATATATAAAACAATTTTTGTGGGGTTGGTGTTGTTTGGGGTTTTTTTTTAATTAAATGCTCAGTATTCCTATTAAGTTTACTATTTTTGACTGCAATCTGCGTTGAGATTTTGATTTCCCATGGATTCTTGAACCCAGGTGAAGTGAAGCAACAACTAATTTTCATTGTTGATTCATTATACAGTACAACTGTAGAACATTTCCAATTGTCATAAGCATTTATAGCTGACAATGATCTGCATCTCTATTGCCAAATGTAGATCTGTTGTTGTGCTCTTGTTCTTATGTGGGATAGTTCTCAGTTTTTGCAAAATCTTCTTTTTTGTTTATTTTTTAAGATGAAGAACTGTAATAAGCATCTTAAGTTACACCCCACCCCACCCCCAAAAAATCAAATCAACAGAACTGACTCAGATCAACACTTCACAATATAGTTTATTTAGAAAATGTTATGAAGATAAATCTAGAAACAAACCTAAAGCTAGAACTGATTTAGAAAATAGAAAACACTCAAGAAGAATTGTATACTTTGTGGATTTCATCATCCACAGATCTGAAAAAAACTTTCAGTCACCTGAAAGTCAGTAACTATAAAACCTAACAAAACATAGGTCAAGAGACCTAGAGAAATGCCTAAGTCAGTTTTCAGAGATGCAGTGAGCTACAGAAGTGTTAGACATCTTTGAGATTCTCTGAACCCCAGAATAGCAAGTATCAGTGTTTCTGATCAACTGCAAAAACAGCAATTCTGGACAATCATAATATCAAACCTCAACATTTCTGAACACTAAAAAAAAATACAACATACTCTACTCTTCTTCTCCATTCCCAGCTTTCCTCTCTTCCATTATTTTCATTCTTTGTTACTCTCAACTTCTGAAAAAGAAGTTTGAAGAAGTTGGAAGTCCAGCTTCCAACCCCAAAGTGTCTTTTTTGTTAACTTGATAAATATTAAGTTAGTTCAGAAACAACCTGAAAAATAAGCTTTTCCTGTAATAGTGAGTACAGGTAAAGCACTTCCATGAAAAAGGGATAGAAGACTTCTGATACCATACACCTAATTCTGGAAGGGACATAGAGACTAAATGTAAGATAACTTTTCACATGCCTGCTCTTCCATCAAAGAAATAATTCCAATAATTGCTATAAAAAGCCTACATCTCAATATCCTGACTTTATAGAAGGTGAAGATATTACCTGTGTTTTAAAATTTCCCTACAACAAAAACATTAATAGCAAAAGAATTTAAAAATGCCAGTAAAACCCTAAACCCTCTCCTAGCACACAGATCAAAGTTTTTAATAGTCCTTCATTGGTTATGGATTCTCAGGTGATCCCAATACATCATTCCACTAAGGCAGACCCAAATTTATTGCATGTCTTTCTGACTGGACAGAATCCTGTCGCAATTACTAACCTCTTATCTATTCAAAACTAAATTATGCAACTTGATCTACAAAGGGACACCATTTATTCAGACACTTCAAATATTACAATATGCCCTGAGCATGCAGATGAGCACATAAGAGCAACGCTCTGAGAGCTACAATTGTTATGGTTCATTTCAAGGCAGTTGGAAGTTACTAATTAAACATGTTGTGTTCTGGGACATGAATTTCTGGACATTACTACTTGTTTTCTATGACCCCTATTATTATTTAAGTGCTGTGAAATTGTCCTATCAGGATTGTGTGCAACAATGTAGAGGTTCTTTAGACCAGGCAGCAATCTGAGCTTCCATAACATTATGAAAAGGTTTTTGACATTATATCTGGACATCCTATACACTTTCTACCCCAAAGATATTTCTGCAATAAAGCAACTGAAAAATAATAGCACCCAACTACTAAACTCATGTTTTTCCTCTACCAGACACATATGATATGCTCGTTGTTTTACTTCAGACATAATATGCTTTCGTTATTCTTTAAGAGTATACAATCTTATTAAATGTATCACCAAATGAAAACTATGTTCAGCTAGCAAAGTTCATGTTTTTTAGAAGACTGTTTTTAATGCACTGAAAACTTTGGGTTTATACCTGTAGAAATGCCATGCAAGCAACCTCTGAGCTCACACTTAAAATTGCATTTGAAACAGAGCACTCTGCAGTTCGTGGGTCTTTTAACCTAGGATTCCTTGCTGCAGTCAATCAGCTAGTAAGTCAATAAAGCAATAAAACCAGTGTTTACAATAAGTAATATTTGAATTCTCATTCTGGTCTAGGAAAAATTCTGTCTGGTATATCAAAGTACCTGATGAGCAGTATGCCAGTATTGCTCCCCTCTTGTTTTGTTTTTTTTAAATCTTTCCAACAAAGTGGCAAACTGTATATAAAATGTGATTTGGTAGTTTTAAGTTTGGTGTCTGTACTTCACATACATTCTCCAATATGACTGACAATTATAAAATACAAGAAAATTACTGATTTGCAACTAGAACTCCAGAAATCAACTGCCAAAGCAGAGAAAGGCATTATTCTCACAGACCTATGGGCAGATGAACTGTGCTGGCAGAACACATGGAAATTGAGGGAAGTGATCAGCAAGACTGCAGGACAGTAAAATTGCATAAAATTCGCAGAATACTGGATGATAGCTTTAATAATAAATTAGAGGAGTGACTACAACAAATGGACAGAAGGGACTAGCACAGAAATACCAAGCAAAGAGTAGAATGCTGTTTTCCTAATGAAACCCTTGGCATTACAGTATATTAATTCAGCTACTTTGCTGAAAAACACACATCCCTTTTCCTTGTCCATCAACTTCTGTTATCTTCCCTCAAATAAGTAGTAATATCTTCTGGGCACAGTATTTCAGGTTTTTATTATGAAATGTGGTCAAAATACAGGGCGTTAAGGTAAAAAGCAGACTGTAGCCTCAACACTCCATTTGGATACCAGCTAACACTACACATACTTCATAATATATTTCAAACTAATTCAGATAGCCCAAATCTCGTTTCCTAACGTTAAAATATTAAATGCACTTACCCTGGGGAAATTAAATGAATAGCCACCAGCTCCACCCAACAAGCATATTTACTGGGTATCTGAAATCCAAAGACATTGCTGACTCTTCCTGGATTGTAATGGTTGTTAAGAACTTTCAAAGCGAACAAGACTCCTGCAAACAAGAAGTCATCACATAAAGAGAGAAGTATTTGTGTTCAAACAATAAAGAAATGCAGACAACTACTGCAATTGAAATATCATGCAGTTTCACAGCATCATGAAGCATACTGTTGCATGCCAGAACAACAGTTCTAAGCTGGTTTTTTCAGTGACTTAAAAAAAGAAAAAATTACGTATTTCTACGGCAGACAATTCTAAGTTGCTTTTTAATATGCCTGGTCATTGTAGCTATTCAGCTATTCACAGCAATACAAACATAATTTAAAAATGTGAGTTCTAGTCGAAATAATTGACAAAGTTATCAAACTCCAAAAAAGTGTTCCATGAGTTGAGAAAAGCCATTACTGAAAACATGACAAATAGATGCATGTGAAGCTCAACAGTAGGCTCAAATTCTGAATTAATGGAAAATCATCTTACATATGCTCCAGAATCACTTGTTTCTGAAAAAAGTAGATAAATCATCTTTAATTATAATAAATAATCATTAACTTCTAATTGGCAACTGTTTTATCATGCAAGCAATAGTCAATATGACGGAATGAATTCACATAACATTGGAATTTTCAAAATGTTTTTGAAAAAGTTCTTCTCAAGAGAAAGCTCACACAGTTGTTTAAAAAAAAACCTGAAAAATCGACAAGTAAAAGTTTTGACATGGAAAAGAGTTGAACATCAATACAGATAGACTAAAAATATGAAAAATGTTTCCCTCCTTTTCTAACCCCACAGAAAACGAGAGAGCAAAATTCCTTAATCTATCCAGTGAAGCAAATATTCTTATTCTAAGATCAAATATAAACAGGAACGTGTTTGCATATACACACATGCTCACACTATTTACTGCTGATAAAACTGGACTTACTCAGAAACTATAGATTTACTAAAGGAGAGAAACATTCAATAGCAGCAGCGTAGTTTTAGAAGTCACCTCCATTCAATCCACCCTTGGCTCACGAGAATCCTGTCTGTACAGCTTCACCTTTTTAATTTTTTTTTTTTTTAAAGGTTTAAGTGTCCATTGGAACTGCCTGACCTGGTGTGTTACCAGGTTCCATTCAGGGGGACAAGAGGCAGGTCTGTTTCATCCATTTAGAACAAAATAAATTTAAAAAAATACAAGCACCCTAAAACTCTTAAAATCTGGTAAAGTGAATGGGTCATGAATATGCATACATAGTGGCTCTTAAAAAAACAGTTACCAGGAAAATACTCTTATTTTCTTCAACAGCTGTTCCATATACATACTACTTGTCCCAGCTGAAGAGGAATTACCTATGCTGAAGGTCATGTTGAGAATGTTGAAGGTTTAGAAAGATCAACTATGGATAGTAACTGTCACACCTACTTTAATTTGCTGCCCGAATAATGGTCAAATTCACATGCACTCAGGGCCCCTACAGCCACCGTAAAGGCCAATATTAGAACTGGGCATGTCTCATGGGGGGTGACCAGAGAATATCTGAAGGTCCAAATGAGCAACTACCAGGACATTACAACTAGTATCAATTCAAATACCACAAGGAACTCTCAGAAGCGTTGAAGCACCTCCACTGTTGTGAGACCCCACCTGGAGTATTTCATCCAGCTCTGAGANTTTCCAACCCAAACTATTCTATGATTCCACCTTTCTCAGAGGTTGAAAAGGAAGGCTTGCCTTCTAATGCTAGGTCTCAATGACAGCATGTACCCAAAGTACATGCTTTAAACTAAAAAACAGGTTAACTTTACTGATGTAACCATGACTACACACATATGGATGTACACCTATCCATTTTCTGCATTCAAATATTGCTATATAGTACCTATAAATATTAATTTTACATACGTAAATTGGACTATGTGCCTTACCTGAAAAACCTACAGCACAATTCCTTTCATACAAAGGATCATCCAGAATTTTCACAAGCATGAATTCCAGCACCATATAAACAACTCCAGTCAGCACTGAAAATACTGCAATTATGTATGCAAACCATATGCTCTTAAGCTTTTTTTCCAGCATTATCCCCTTCCAAAGCATGGAAACCATGTTATAATATAAATGCCAGTCATCTGCATGGTGGACAGGAGAAAGCAGTAAACGCTGCCAGTTCTTTCTGTAGAAGCCTTCATGTACACTGATACACACTTCATGCAGTGGGCTGACAGGATTCAGAAAGAGAAAAATATTCAGTGCAAGTACTCCCAGGGTTACAGAAGGAATGTTCTGGAGTCCAACTTGAGAAATTTGATAAAGCAGCAAAAGGAGTCCAGCATTGACTCTCCCCTGCCTTCGGTGCATTATTACTTCTTATTAAAAAAAAGGTGAAGATTATTCCAACTTCTAGTCTTTTGTTCAAATTCAAAACCATATGAGTTTTGGAAATTCTGAAAGAAAAAAGATAACCACATTATTATACATATATAGGGATATTTTCAAGCTCATCGCTTTTTTTTTAAAACAGCAAATTCTTCAAGCTAATCAGCTGAGACCTCTTTTTTAAATCAGAGCAAAAATTCAAGTGAGGAAAAAAAAAAAATCATAATTTTTAAACTGATATAACACACAAGGGATTTATACAGATAATCCAGACAAGCATTGTGAGAAAAAGGAATCTGCAACCTGTCTCTCGTGTCCCTGGACAGGCTTTACTTAATCTATAAAATTCCTGGGTGTTCTAGACACCTTCCATTAATATCCTGATTCACAATTATTAAAATTTCAGGGAGGAAACCAATTAGGACTTCTCTAGACTCTCAAGTTTCAGACTTCCCATCTTTGCTACATACATACTTTTTTTCATGACCATTTTTCCAACTTTTACAAATATCCAATACAAGCTAAGAATGAAAATTAAAACTACAATTTCAAGAAGTAACAGAGATACAGCTAAGTACTCCTAAATGTAAGCTTTGAAAATTGTTATTGGTATCCTAGTGACTAGAATTCAAAGTCTAGTTTAAAAGTATGCGATGGAGGAAAACAACTGTAGGAGGAAAGCATCTACAGGAACAGCACATAAAATTTCCAGGTCGTTATAGCAAAATATTCATCTCCGCCCTAATCATGCCAGATAAAGTAGAGGATTAAAAAGGGCTATAAAAGTTCTAGATCTAGCTAGAAATAGGATTAACTAGGACAGAAACTGAGAAAGGGAATCGAGCTAACCGGTGCAAGCTTATAAAGAGAGGAAGGAGGGAGCTACACTGGAGAACACAGCACAAGGTGACATGGAGTTTCTAGAAAGTAGAACCACCTGCAGAAGACAGGAAGAGACACTGAGTTTCAAGTAGCTTCTGAGGGCCACCTGAACTTGGCCAGCGCTATTTTTAGTTCTCAAAACTCTGCAACATGGCATAAAAATAGCATGGCCACTCTTCTCCACCTCTAGGATGGCAGTTCTTTGCTGAACTGTTTAAGATACACAATATATTATTTCACATCTAAATATCAACTATGCAGAGCCAGCAAAATACACTTACTCATCAAAACTTTGCTATCAAGTTTCAAACGAAACTTTCTGAAATATCTAGATCTATATAAAATTCTCATCTCAACATCCCATTCACCTCCTTTTCCATTATATAATAGTTAGAATAATTTGTTAATATACTAACTTTTTATTGAGTTTAAATTTCTTTCCAATTCATCACAAATGCTTCCTCTGTAAACATTTCTATTAGATAAACAACAATAATTCTTCTGGAGGACAACAGGAAAAAATGACCCCTTTATAAGGAGAAAAGAACAACAGCTCAAGATGCAAAGTTCAACATTCCATGTTATGTCTGTTAGGATTTACTACATTGCACATTCCTACAGGCCATTGATATGCCTGCAAACACTTTACTAAGCATTTTTCTTTAGGTATTCAGAGTATCATTAATAATTTGATTGGGTTGCACTGCACAAAGTGAACACACGGAAAAGAAAGAAATCATCTCTGAATAATGTTAACCTGTAACAGCAAAAGAACTACGAAACTTGCACAGGGCTGAACATCAAAGATCATCTAGGGGTCAGCCTACCTCCTCTATTTAGATCTGAGAGGAGCATATACCTCTATACCAGTTTACACACATAACTGTAAGAAGTGGCATTAATTAATCAAATTAAGTCTCTGGATTTCTCTTTAAATTGCATTTATGCTTATTATAGAACTTTAAGAGGAGAAAAAACCCAAACCCTCAAGACAACTGTAATAGAACAGAATGCAAGGAAATTTATTTGCTACATTAAAAGGAAATTCACTGCATCTTTTCCCACGGTCTAATCTCTTACGTAGCAGAGATGCTACATAATCTAAGTTTTGCCCAAAACAGAGTGTAAACAGCAGAAACATGCTTTATACCAGGCCTCTTAGTTATAACTAACTAAACCAGTGCCTTTAAAAAACAATTTCTAATCCTCACAACTTAACTACAGAGATAAATCACAGTTGTAGTCCCTACAAAATTCAAGTGAGCTACAACTTCAAATGAAAATTGATTGTTGCAGATGATAATGAACATTGTCAGCCTTTTGACTTTTTAATGTCAGTGTTACAAAAAAAATACTTAGATAACCAAAGTTTACTCAATGTCATTCTCTTTTTCCACACTACATGCTCTCATACCAGGTATACCAAACTGTTCTTATATACACCTGCTCAAATCTCTGATTTTCCTCGTATCACTGACACTGCTACATTTTTTCCCACCACAAAACCGTTGACATAACTGTTAGAATTTAAGTCAGCATCCTTTAAACCTAAAGTTACGTGGAAACTCCAAAAATCTTGCCATAACACATTGTTCAAAATGCCAAATACTACAGTCTTACTTTTTAAAGTGTCCCCTCCCCCCTTTTGCTACTCTAATTCTCAAACACTTTTTAATATACATGCACCTAGGAAAAGAAACTCTCACATAGCTCATATCTGTACAATAATCATGTAACATGACTGAGAATGGCTCACACCATGATTACAGTAATGCTATGTATTATAAATCATTCCCATTATTGGGAGCAATAAAAAAAGTGTCAGCCAAGAACCATTACGTGTTTGATTATAAAGGAAAAAGATATAAGAAACCAGTAGTTTGAGAGCATTCTGGAATGCAACTAAATTCAAATATATAGGGCTTTCAACTGTTTGAACATTCCTCCTCAGCCTCTACTCTGTTTATTAAGGGTCTAATGAGGCTTGAAACAATGAAGCACTTTTCTTTTTTGAAAACATGCCACCCACTTCAAAATGTACAAATTTCCAAAACAGACTTGAAATGGACATTTGTCTTGCATCTAGGCTGCCACGTGTCTGCATTTTTGTCACCTACTCAAGATAAATGTCTGAACTAAACATTCTCGGAATTTGTTTGTTTGTTTTGTACTAACCAAGTGCAAAGCATTTAAACTTTTATTTTTACTGTGACAACCTCCCTTGCGCACTTGGCAACCAAAAAATAATATGACTTCATATTACTGAACACTCATATAATAAAGTATTTTAGTAAATACCAGTTAAAATGAAATGTTATACTGTCTTTTCATATAGCTGTAATTTGAACTTAGAGCAAAAGAATCTCCCCAAATCCTTGTTTCCCCAGAACAGACAGAACTACCCTGAAATTTTGTTTATGTGAGTCAAAATCCAGCCCATTGCACTTCTCAAAAAAAAAATTAAAAACCCCACTGTGACATAAAAATAGATTTTTATGACTAGACAGAGACATACAACATTTCATTCCCACTGAGGGTGAATGCAGCCATGACCTCCAGATTCTACTGTTATCTGCACAGCATATCCTGATCGTCACGTCTCCAACTTTCTCCCGAGATCTGCTTTGTTCTTCTCACTGCTTTACAAAAAAGATTTCTAACAGATGCACTTTAACATGGTATAACTCTTCACTGACAGAAAAAAATCCCAGGGTTACTCTTTCAGTTCAGAAATATGATTTTGAAGTGAATTTCTATTACCCCCGCTGACTTCACGTTGTGGAGTGGCCTGAGTATGCATGAACTAGTCTCTCTTCAGAGGAGACTAAACCAGGAGATGTGTTCCAGGAAGGAACCCAGTGGACTCCAAAAAATTTGGGCATTCAGCCTACATATCCAGATTAGAGCTAGACCAATGTATAAAACACTTGAAATTTGTAAAGGGTGTTTATCAGATCCTGACATAAACCATTTCACACTACAGATAAGCTTCAACAGGCCCACACTACTTGTCTATGAAGATGCGGTCTCAGGGTATAAAGATCTACCCAAGTCAAGAATGAAACAGAAACAGTGTTTTTAGGGCACGAGTCCTACAAAGGAACCAGAAGCAAACTGTAAACCCACTTACTATTGCCCTCAAACTTTGGGGCAGGGTGGAAGTAAGGCATAACAGAAAAACAAACATTGCACAAAAAAACTCAAAAATTTGAAACATAATGAAACATCCTGTTTATATTTAATGTGTATGCAAGGAGAAGGTCAACCACAAGCTGTCAATTACAATAAGCTTTGAAACATCTAGTCAACTGCACAGTTTATAACAAAAGACAAGGTTCTGACATAATTATAAAAGTAATTACTTTATAAAGAATGACTTTTGGATTAATCAAATGTGCCTTTAGAGGGCATAATGTGCTTTTATTCACAAAGGAATATTGAACTTTGAAAAAACATAACACTTTCAGAATTTGGTTTGTGAAGCCATAAATTATCTTGAAACATTTGTATTACAGTTGTAAGTCAGTAGCTGTCTTGCTGAAAGAAAACAAGACAAAGTTAAATACCAACAAAAAATGACTGCACAGAAGGCTACATCGAAGTGGTTTGGTTGTTTTTTTTTTAATATGCCACATTTTATTTTAAATGTCTTTCAAAGTTTTCTGTAAGAATAAGGAAGCTCCTCTGCCTCTTATGTTTGCTTCAGCATGAAAACCAAAAATGTTTTGTAGTTCTTTTGTCCTCAAGTACTACTGAAAAGCCCTTCACAAAATAAGCTTTGAAGCTAACAACATAAACCAGAAAATTGTGTTCTGAAGGGTGTGGCATTTACTATTCACAATAAAATATACATATCTTAAGCAATACAGGCCAAGAACACTTTTGGACACCTTATCTCAAAATAAATGAGACAGCTTTCAGAGGAAAGAACAGAAAGGATAAGGTCAAATTTCAGAAATTCTCTTTTTAGGGTATCTCATATTCTGCCTCACATCTTAAGTACGAAGATCTGAGACACTAAGCATTTAGGCTTTTAGTTGCCTCATTAGTTTGACTACTGCTATTTAATCTAAAAAGAAAAATACTTAAACTCTGCAACCTGTCCATCCTGCAGTTAAAATAGTTATTCAAATTGTTTCATTATAATTATTAACTTGCAGTATCACTGGAAGCCTGCCAATTTTGGACTCATGTTTTCATTCACAAGAAATAAGTTTGCTTTATATATGATACTCTATTCTCTGCCATCATTTGATATTACTGACATTATCTCTAAAACATGCTTAACATAAGGATATTTTATCTGTCTGCCTTCATTTCCTATATAACATGCACTTCTAATTAAAATTCTTCAAACTATTCAGTCAACTACAATGACACTGAAGTCATAGCAAGCAAAACTTCCTTGTGCCATGCAAGGACACAGCATGTAGAACCAACGAGCTTCTTAAAGCCACTCAGGGAGATATACATCTGAAAGTTTTAATTCTAGCAGAGGTCAGTCTGATTGCCCAAACAGTCTTTCGTGTATAAGGAGCTACTCCACCACCACATACAGCAAGAATCAGCTGCACATTTGCTCTGTCAGAACCTCCCTCAGAGCCAAAGCTGACTAAGCACGGACTGGAAGACTTATCCTGGAAATTACATTATGCATTTCAGACACCAGCTTGACCCTCAAGCTGGTATGACGCATTGAAGGCAATTTATAGATTGGGCATTATACAGCAGTGACTTAAGCAGCCAGAATCTGAACAAAACCAGTGATCTCAAGTTGCAAGAAAAATAAGTGCTAGAAGTTAAAAAAGCTAAAAAAATCCTGTGGTAGCAACATAAGAAACATCATTTGATGCAACAAAGTCTTCAAAACCTCATCAGTTTGTGAAAAATCAGAACAACAATTACTGAAAACATCTTTACATTGTGATCCAGGAAATTACTGAAAACATACTCATTCATAATCTACCACTAAACTAATTCCTTCCTGATCATTCAGTTTCTCCATTATCTTTGGTAGGCAACCACTATGAAGTGGTTTGTTCACATGTCTCAAAACCAAGGCCTCATCTATAGTGAAGAGGATTTAGTTGTAGCACATGTGATAGTTCTTATTTCTTCCTCTAGAGAGAAAGATCACACCAGTCTTCTCATAGTGCAATATAAATCAGCTCCTGAAATGGAGCAACCTAATAAAAATCCTTTTCTGGTTATAACTTATTAGAGTCAAGAAGCTGATTACAAACACACTGTCAAAAGGAACAGGTTTTGCTTACATAAGTTTTATATAATAGAAATTCTGCTGCAATTGCCAAGTCAGAAAGTGATTTTAGTGTAAAAGAGACAGAAAAAGCAGGAACCTTTATAGATTTTTGTAATTTACACTTATGAAAGCCTACATTTTAGCAACTCTCCTTAGAAATTACTGAATTTTCCTTCATTTAAAAAAAAATAATCTGTTCAGGATCTATACAGAATCCACAACAGCAATGTGTTACAACTGCTATTTTTGTTAGAAAACCTAAAAGCAACACAATTTTCTCTACCTCTAAATTTATGTGCCACATATAATTGAACAGATAAAGCATTTTTGACTAAGCTAGAAAGAAAAATAATATGTCAATAGATAATTTCTTTCTTTGAAGTATCAGCTGTTGCTGAACGTCTCTGGTCAGTTAGAATTACTTTATCATACTTTGAGGGGAGAAACCAGACATATTAAGACCCTTGCCAGTTTTGTAGAAGGAAAGGGACATGGAAAGGTTTGATAAATATTCTTACCATCCCCATCTCATAACAGATAGCAATTAGTAACTGCCTCCGAACACTAGGATGCATCTACACGTAACTCAAGTTAGAGAAGAAAAACAATAATAAATATTTATAGTTACATCACTATTGGTAAAGGTGAGAGGATGGCACAGTTTAAAAAATAAAGATACATCAGAACAGTGGACTTCAGATTAGGCCACAGTTAGTTTTAATTTCAGATGTTTAACTACTTTAATGTCGGGGGATTTTTTTTAAGTGGTTTGGTTGTGTTTTTTTTTTTTTTAAATTGACTGCAATCAAATGCAATTATACAACTGCAAGTTGTATAATCCTAAAACTAGGTAATTATACCAGAATAGCACCCTCTATCTCAAGAATTTTATAATATAATTAAAATGAAACAGCCAGTGCTTCCCTGACAAATTCAGAAGTGTGAAGCACAAGGGCTCTTACATGTTTAGTATTCCTTTGTTCATGTTTCTTCCAGGGAAAATTTGTCTGCAGTTTGTAGGAGAAAGGGAAGGACAGGAAGCTTACTTTCTAATGAAATGCATTTTCAATAATATTGGTTAAATATACTAACAATTCAGAAATATACACTTTCTACTATTAGTGTTACGTTAACTCTTGTAAAAAGACCTGAAATCTCTTTGCATTAACAAAATGGAGCTCCAGGAAGAACATCACTGCACTATCTCAGGAAATTAACCTAACCCAGGTATCATTAAATACATTTTATAAACACCTGAATTACTTAAACTCAGTATTTACACAAACATAACGTTTGCCAAATATAGTTGGGGGTACATTTGTCACTGCTTCTCCTTTGATACAGGTGCAAGTTAGTTGCAGGTTTTGGGGTGGGTTTTTTACCATTTTAACAAGGAAAGAAAGGGATATAGCTCTGGCAGATTTTAAAAAACCCACAGTTGATTATTTACATGATCTGTAAAAAAAACTGTTGAAGGGAAACAAAGTAAAGAAATAAAATAAATACTAATGGAGTTAATACGCAGCACATATGCAGGTGTCACCGTACGTAAAGTGATTTTGCTACAGTTTCCTGATAAGTCAGGCACATCTGGGGTTTAGACCTTGGGAACCAGCACTGCCACATCCCTGCTGTTTTTCACGTGACACTCTACTCTTCCAGCCACTGCTTCCTTCTACCGTCTCAGAGTACTGGCAAGAACAAAGTCCTACACAAAGGAGGATGGAAGAAGGCTACGAGTTATTACAGTGTAAAATACCTAATATTTTTGCGACTTCTGAGACTCACTTTACTTCCATACACTTCACCCCGCTTCCAGCGGCGTGAGGGGCTGGGCTCGGCGGAAGGCAACTTACTAGCAGCCAGCTGCAGAGAGCTAACAGCTCCAGGGAAAGCGTTGCCCCGGCAGACACCTCCAAAGCGCTTTTGTTTCGGTGTACCGGACAGCCGCGGGCGCAGCAGGGCGGCGGCTCCCCAGACACGACACCCAGGCCCCGGCCGCGCCTTCGCGCCCACCTCGCCTCACGCCCTCCGCCGGAGAGGAGCGGGCGCCGCGCGCCGGGGCCCTCACACCGCCCCGCTAGCCGCCACCGCCTCTGCCAGCCCGAGCCCTGCCAACCCCGCAGCGGGCCCAGCCGGGACGGGCTAAGGGAGCGGGGCGAGGGGGGGGGAAGGCTACACCACCGGGAGGAGGCGGCAGGTCGCCGCGGAGCCGGCTGCCGGCTCCCGGTCCCCGCACGGCGGCGGGCGAGGGCTCCAGCGGCAGCTGCGCTCACCCCCTCCCCTCCTCAGCACTCACGTTCTCCGGCGCGCGCAGCAGCAGCCCAGGCCTTCGCCCCGCACCACGTGACGCTGCCGCCACTCAGCGGCGAGGGAGGCGGCTTCCAGGCCCGCCCTCGGCCGCGCACGCGCCGGGAGGTGCCCAGCCCGCCAGGGGCGCCGTCTGTCAGAGGGGCGGGAGGCGGCGGAGGCAGCGCCGTGAGGGCGCTGCCGGGGCCGGTGAAGTTACCGCGGAGTAGCCGTACCGCGGAGTAGCCGTACCGCGGAGTAGCCGTACCGCGGAGTAGCCGTACCGCGGAGTAGCCGTACCGCGGAGTAGCCGTACCGCGGGCAGCAGCGCTGCCCTGGGCGGCAGAGCGGCACAAGGCCCGTTGCTAGTCGTCTAGCGCTGCGTTCCGCCCTGGCCGTCGCGTCGTTGAGGCGGCTTCCGCCTATGAGCTGAGGCAATTATTGAGAAGCAGGCGAGTGCCTCCCATTAGCTTTATCTGCACGACAAGCTGTGGAAGGGCGTTGAGGCGAATACAAATTAGCGAAGATAAGGGCGTGTTTAAGAGCAGGCGAGGAGCACACCGGATCCTAAGTAAAACCTTCAGCGAGTACGTTCTGGTGAAATACCGGCTCCAGGTGACAAAAGGTGCCCAACTTCCCAGGTAGAAGGCTTCGAATTCTGTTTATTCTAATAACGTCTGTGAAAATACCAGTTACTGGTACTACTTACCATTAAAATGCATAATTAGGTTCCCTTTGAAAATGTCTTACTACACATGCAAAGCAGTAACTAGTTCTGTAAGTTTAACAGTTCAACCACTTTAATTTTTTTTCAGGCAGTAGAGGCAATTAGATGAAGACATTAGTTTCACTTCTGTAGAGTTCTGGTCACTGGAGTTAAGTATTATTCCCTGAATTTGATAAAAACATCTAGACTGGGAGCTTTGGTATTAATACTCAGCAGGGAATACATTGAGCAAATTATAAATGTCTAAAATAATAGGTTATCATAGAGATGCTGGCAAGCTGATGGTGCAAATATGTGACTAGAAGTGAATCACACAAAATCCATAGCCAAAGCTACATGTAAATGGCCCTACTTTGCCGTCATTTATGTGGCACTTAGGTTTCATAGAACATTTTGGCAATCCATACAAGTACGTCATAGGTTTTATAAGAAAATTATATTCTGCCCTTCCAAAAACAGCACACAGCTCAGCAGACTGGCAGGCATGAAAGGGGCTGAATTCCTAGAAATAGGGTGGAGATCAAGTTGAAGGAGCAAGCTTTGCCAAAACAAGCAACTTCAGCATAGTCTTCTCTTCCAAGAACAAACAGAAGCCAAAAGAGGAGGGCAGATTCAGTGTGTGCCACCATGTTATCTTAAGCTCCTTAGCTTTGGCACATTTAGATCTGTTACCTCAATTAATGCTAATCATAATAATTCATAGAAATCACAGGATGTGGGAGTTATAAATGCCTAGACTGATAGATTTTCTAACATACACCAGGTTTTCTATAATTGGCACCATTTTCTGTAATAGCATACTCCATCTTCATGCAATCATAATTCCAGTCCATAATTCTTAAAGATGCAGTATTTATTGCCTGAGTACAGGTCCAGATCTTATTCCTGGATGTACAGGTCCTGAGGTTGTTCTCTTCTGGGACCTAGAAAATCTGGATTTCATTCCTAGTTTACTTCCTGGGTCAACCAGAACAATCATTTATTAATATTCCATCTTTTCAGGACCTTATTGATACAGCAGGGATAATAGAAGTCACAGGGACAAGGGGAGGCTATGTAAATTAATGATGTGTTCAGATGCTATAATTAATGGGCCACATACATAGATTAAAAAAAAAAACCACTGTTCTTGTCCTTTTTTCACAAGTGTGGGATTTAATACCCATTAAGTTCTTAAAATTTGTTTCTTGCTCTGCACAAATTTTGCTAAAAAAACCCTAGATCTTCTGGATTATTTTATACTGACATAAATAGCTGGTTAGAAAAAAGCCCAAAACAACCTGCTGCTCTCGTTCTTTAATCTCATGCCACCTCATGGATTTCTTTTACCTTTTTGTCTGAATATTAATGATTCTTATCAATAAAATTGAATAAAATGAGAAATAATGTTCACAAACTACAACTTTTTAAATGGAAAAATGCTGAAGTTGATGAAATTTATTTCTTTAGCCTTGCTCATACATGTCCCATATGTGCAATTACCCAGCTTTCCTCAACATGAAAGATGTGCTTGAGTAAGAATAGCAATTTAATGTGGCTGAAGGGCTGGCACATGAAAAAGTTGAGTTCATGTAAGACAACATCCCTTTCCATTTCAGCAACTATTAACAGTATAGGTTCTGTTTCCGAGTTATGGCTGGCCTGATTAGAAAGAGAATTCAATACTTGGAAAGAAAATAAGGAAGAAATAAACAAAAACATCATTTTCATAACCCATGTACACTTAGCACAGGAGTGACGCATACAGTTAGTGCTGCTTACGCCTTGCTGCTAACTATATAATCCATGTAAATATTTATAATACAGCTATTATCAGTGTAAACATACAGCTTAGTCATATGTTGACCCATAATGAAAAAGTGACATTGAGATCTTTGTGGAATAGCACAAGGTTTAAACAGGTTTAGGAGCAGTAGAGCAGGTCTCGGAATACTCATTTTTCTGAGATTTATACTGAGGCTTTTCAGCATGAAATGATTGGGAAGTAACAGCCTGCTACGGAATGCATGGATGCAAATCCAGATCTGAAGGATATTTTTTTAATTAATGCTGGGAATCTGATAGCAGCATATTTGAAATGCTGTTTATGTTAATCTTGAAGGAACTAGTTAGGACTAGCCTACAAATGTAAGAAGAATGTCAAAGCATAGTTATAGTAAAGGAACTGTGACTTTCCTAGACTGTCAGTACGTGACAGTGTTTACAAATAGTAGAAGAGAGAAGCAGTAACCCAGAATTTGATACATAGAATATTATGAGTCTGTCACAAAATTAACAAAATACAGATGATTAAAGGATTGGTTTAAACATGTTAGTAATTTATATCCAGCTATTGTACCAGAACATTCTGGTTCTGAAAACAACATAATGCTTTGGAAACTGTGGAGACAAGCCCTTCTAAGAGATGTGTACAGAAATATAATCTGATAACAAATGTTTTGTATGAATTCAGGACTCTTTCGGAGTCTTTGATCTGACATTAACTTTGTTTTTGCTATTTAGCCCACCCATGCTAACGTTTCCTTAGCTGGTGGTGATTCAGGTCCAGTTCAGCTACCAACACATCACCAACACAATAACTTTATAATACAATATGGACAAATGTTAAAAAGTGAAAAACGTAGATGCTTTCTCTCTAGCTTATAGCGATAAAAAGGACTGTATCCTGGAGGTTCTTGATCTGTTCATATAGTCTGCTGGAAGGAATGGGAGAAACATCTGGTGGAAAATAAAAGAGTGTATTGGTCTGAACATGGGCCGGAAGAAACAGACTAACATCAAAAAGGTTTCATAACACAGCCAAAGGGGCCTTTGATCATTTAGTCACCTCCTGCTCATCCAGATACTCCCACATTGCACTGAAAGACTTCAGTTAAACCAAAACATTTTCATCCTCAAAAGCCGACACTGTTTTGTGTGACCAGAAGAGAACAGAGCAGACCAAAAGGTGATGTTAAGGAAATTATAATGTGTGGAATACACCAAGAAGTTGGTACCAGGCAATCCCTCTACGCAACTAAAGGGCTTTCTGCAAAAGATACCAAAATCAAAGAGAATATAATTTGAGGTCACTGGTGAAAAAAAACTGTAATGCAAAAAGTTACTGGTTATGGAATAACAAGACAGTAACCTTCTGCCATCTAAAATTGATTTAAAAATAGGTGTATGCAAAAATCTTCATTTTGCATGACCATGGAAATGTTAAGTAATCATTACTAAACCAGTCTGAAAGTTGTTAACCATAATAATGCTATAGGCAGAAAATACTCTGTTGAATACAGTTCTTTTTTCAGTAGCAACATAATTTACATCTCATCATTCACAGTTTATACAAATCATGAAGTTAAAGTATATTCTGCTGCTGGCAGGGAGTTCTTGTTAATACTGTAGCTGTGAAAACTTTGTGGTTATTTCTCATTTCTATAAAGCATTCACATAGTATTTTCCTTTATGGAAACACAGGGTTTGATCAATTTTTTTTATGACATTTTAATTGCTTTATACCAGGGAAGTTACAGTAATCTAGTGACATTTTGTGTGCTCCACTGGCCTGCAGGATGCCAGCACAGTGGAAGCATCGTGCTCCCCCAGGGAGATGAAGCGTCGATTCGTAGTACTCCCAGGTTCCAGCTCTCAAAGTTGGGCTAATCTGGAGGCAATACTGGAGGGCTTTATCTGGCACTCCTTGTAAAGGAGGATTTGTCAAAGATTGTAAAGGAATTTCTCCCGAAATTACATTAAGCCCCCTTTTGGAAGTCTTTTCTTGCTCTCTGTTTTCTCATGGATATTTGAGTAGAATTCAGGTTTTTGTCTTTTTATACCAACCTTGGTTCTACAACATATAGGCTCACCAACCTGATGGACGTCCCTTGAAGAGAGGTTGAGAGGCAGAGGCAGGGGTGGGGAAGCAGTTGGATGAGGGACTGATACCAGGGAAAGAATGGTCCTAAAATTTTGCTTTATAAGTAATTCTTTTTATTTCTGCTTTCTTACAATGAAAGAAGCTGTATTTCCCTTGGAAGTTTGAATCTCAGAAATAGCAAGGAGGCATAGTATGTCATAATATTCATAATATTGAAATGGGAGTTGATTCTTTGTTTTCCTTGTTGTTGTTGTTGTTGTTTTAAAGGGCTTTCTAGAGCTGTCTTTAACATACTGACTTTTATTTAACAAAACTAAGCCTAACAAAGGCTGAGTCCTGGCCCAGAGTGCACTGATAGGCCTTAATTGCCCTGACTGGCCTCACCTGGTTCACCCTGCCTGGGCCCAGGAGCCCCATGTAAGACCAGCCCCAGGCCTATAGTCCCTTCCTGAGTGGGGCTGTAGCAGTGCTGGTTGCCAGCTCTACCCTAGCCTTGCTCTGGCTGTGGGCCCTACTGAGCTGGGCCTGGCCTGCAGGCTGATGGCTCAGTCCAGCTGTCTTGGTGCTGTGTTTGGTCCTGACTTCCTGGCTTTGCCGCCAAAGTGCCGCAGCACTGTGGGCTGCCCTGTGATCTAGGCTCTTGGTTGAGCCCAGCTGCTGTCCCTTTGCGCAGGTACCTTGGAGGTCAGTCCCTTCACATAGATTGTTCCAGAGTAGGAAAGGGGCAAATGTGATCTTCAAGGCAGTGAAGTTGAAAACAGCAATTCAAAATTGGTAAGTTCTATCAAAGTGTTACTTTAATTTTCTTTGTTATTGATTCTGTTTATAAAACATTAGGTAGAAATTACAAAGCTGTTGTAGAAAGGAGAAAAGTAAATAAAGACCAAGCTGGCTTTATAAAGCATCGAAGCTTTTTTAGCACAGAAAGCAATGTATGAATTACAGTCAAACTAAGTAAAACTACTGAAAGTCACCAAACCTGGGAGCTTGTGTTTTGTAGCTGGGTGTTACTGAGGCTCAGCTCAGCAGAAACTTCACTGTAACCTGGCAAATACATTTTATTTGATCAGCTAGTGTAGATGGGAAACATAGACAAGCTTTCAAGTGCACAAGGCTTAACTCAAATCTGCAATAGAAGCAGTGGACTTCAAAGTTAAGTAAAAATTGAGAGTCATTTTTCTTGATAGATTTTAGAGCATACTGGAGGTTGCACATAGCACCCAAGTTGAAATAACTGATGAGTCTGCTAAGGATGATGGTTTTTCTTGTGTATGTATAGGAAATAAGTATCAGTCTTCAGCTTGGTTTCAAATAGCAAGTTTCATCCCTCTTTTTGTGGTAGTGCTGCTGTAGCCGTAAAGGTCTCCTTAGGACAAAGACAGAAGCATGTAGACAGATGTGGTACCTCTTGTTGGTGGCATCAGCATCAGATATGGATGGAAGCCCTCCTTCAGACCTGGGATAGCAGTGGGAGATGCTTCCATGTCGTGCTTCCATGTCGTACTTCTGTGACTGCCTCTCGTGATACGCGGCTGAGGCTGAGCAACAGTTGGTCATGGTGCAGTCACTGCAACAGCTGCAACAGGTTGCTGTCCTACTACTCCAGTTTATTTTCACTCTGCTGAAGATGAGAGCCTGTCAGTCCTCTGCTGATAGAGCTTTCTAATCTTCTTTAAACAAAATCACAAGGCTAGGGGCTTGGGATCAGATTGGGGCTGTCTCCAGGGCCTGGGTGGGGCTGGAGAGGGCAAGATTCACATCATCCTCTACTTGTGCTGAGAGGAGGCAGTGCAGCTCCCAGCTAGAACAAGTAATACAGCCTCAGGCTGTCCTGTCCCACAAGCCATTTCCACAGAGGGGATCTCATACTTCAAAGGCCACCACTGGAACAAAGCAAAGGTTGGGGCAGAGGGCTTGTGATTGTCATGGAATGAGCACCAACAAGGGCATAAAGATAGCGCTCAGCCATCTGCATGGGTGTTTATGCAAACTTTCTAGGACTTGTTCAGGTTTCTGGGGACCTTCCAGCTTTCTAGGTAGAAGGGCAAGTTTTTCAGCCATTAGTGAGATGAACCCTCCCATTTCCCAGAGTCAAAGAATTACCATGAGGATTGCCCCAGGGACCTCTTCCTCTCTTCCCAAAAACTTGTGAGAGTCTATTTGCAGATTTTTTCTTTCAGCAGCTGAATAACACATATTTTTGCTACCTTTGACATTTATTTCAGTTCTTCATTTTACGTTTTAATTTTTATCTGTGTCCAATGAGGTTGAGAAATACATTTTTTAATTACTTTCCTTGTTCTCTTTACTGGCTTTCCATCTGTAAAATAATGATCTCTGGCAGCTTTTTGGCTTTTGGCATTGCAGAGTACCTAGTTCAGTTACAACAAGGTGACTCAGCATTCTGTGCAGCCGCTTCTGAAGATTTCAGCCAGGCCTTTGCTTGATTAATGAGCATTGGCCTATTCTTGAGATAAATTTGTGCTGGATTTTGCCCAAGGGCTACAGAGTGGGCACCCCAGGGAATTTAGTGGAAGAAATCTGTACTTGAAATGACTTTTGAGATCTCTTTACTTAATGATTGCTTGCTTAAAGGTAATACCACTGATAAGGAGGAAAAGCCAGTCAAAAATGTAAAGAGAAGTACATTCATTAGATTTTTTTGTTCTGTTTGTGTGTTAAAGCTAGTTCTCTGTGAGGACAGATTATATGGCAGACCCTATAGTGGGCCAAGTCCCTGAGGTAGGTAGGAGCTCACAGGATGTTGGCTTGCATCTGCAGGGTACCTTTCAGCAGTGGCATTTGTGACATCGGGGACTTGGCAGCGAGCAGTAGTCCTCCCCGCCCCTGCCAGAGCTGCTCTCCTCTCTGATGACTAGCATATCCATATTGATATTGATCAGCAAGTACATACACGAGCATGTTTTAGTTGATTTCCTGAAAAATTAATGTGCAGCAATTTTACCTGCATGTTGGCCTCCCACAGTAACTTCTGAATGAACTGACCACATCCAGTCTCATCTGCCAGAAGTGTGGGTTGCTCATGGGTTGCAGGTCTACCACCTCCTGCAGCTGCAACTCATGGTCAGTCTTTTTGGTGAAGGAACTTGTTCTATGCCATGTGATGGGAGTGGCCAAGGTGTGCATGCGAATCCCAGAGCTGAGCCCACATACTGGAGATGTGGCAAAAGATACCAAATTTGTCTACCAGGCCTGTCCAGCGCTGATCACTTTAGCCATGCCCTTTGGCAGCTGGGGGCTGTGCATTGGTGGATTGGTGAGTAAGCTCACACAGCCTTGCCTGCATGTACCACCTGGTGTTTCTTGCCCAGACAGCAGCTTGAACAGAGATGGGTAGGAGACTTTAGAGAGACTTGAAACTGTTGGGTTGGAAATGGGAAGTGGGGAGGGAGAGGGGTAAACAAGCAGGGAGCATGCAAGGGAGTTGGAACAGTGCTATGATTGAACCTGATATTCAGAACAGGAAATCAGGGTTAACTTTTCTGCTATTCGTGACTTCTACATCTATATAAGAAATTGAATACCTGTTTTGATGCAGCAGTGGGGAGGTGGTGCAATATTTAATAAAAAAAAAATCTACCAAGTATATAATCTATGCAGTATTTGAGTACTTCTGTTGGTGTATCAGAGAAGAGTGTTTCTCTGAAGGAATTGTATGTGATTCTGCAAATCCCACGTTCATTTGCAGAAGAAGAAATAAATGGATGTGTGCACAAAAAAGTCAATATACTGAAATGAAGAAAGCAACAGAAGACAAAACACAATCTGTGTGTTTTTAGACTATCTGTCAATCTAAAGTAATAATAAATAAGTAAACAGAACCTTTTTAATTCGTGCAAGTTAATCCCTTTCAGGGCTGAATTAACTAAAGCATATCCCTATGAAATAACCTTCATTATATAAATCAGTGTGCTGATGGATTACTGCGTTTGCAGCCAAAAAACTGCACCACCATAGGTGTGAAGTTTCCTGATCATCTAATAAATTGATAACTTTGAAGCCTAGTTGTGACAATTTAAATGTCATCACTATTAAACAAGTTGCCAAAATGCAAACAACCATCCTAAGTCATTAAAATGTAATTATAAAGGACAGCTGGGTCTACTATCAATCTGGGCTGTGGGGACTCATAATGGGGGAAAAATATGAAACTTTCACACAAACAGAATGAGACTGCTATATGTGCCAACTAGAGCCTACATGGGAAGCAGTGAAACATGTATTTTGTGCATACACAGTTACTGATGCTTATAGAAGGCTTCCGTTACTGAGATGGACGTAGGAGTCAGTGGCAGCATGACATCCAGCAAATGTCTTCACCTTCTCTCTGCCATACATGAAAAGCCCTTTTGTTTGTTAACAGGGTAGGCTTTGCTGATGAGAGGCAGATAGACTGGGTGGCAGTTACAATCTAGCAGAAATGACTATGAAGTGGGACTAAATTTGGTCTATTGTGGAACAGCAGCACAGGTGTTGTAAGCCCTGTTTGGAGAATCAGGTGGACTTTAAATGATAAAGCAGGTTTGCTTTTTGGCTGAGAGTAATAAAAAGAAAAGTAACTATCAGGCTTTGCAGGCATGGACCTGATATGTTTATGAAAGCTGTGTTTAGTCATATTGATAACTAAGTTATTGAACATTTTTTATGTTTATTATTTCCTTGATACTTATTTACTTGATACTTTGAAATGGCCGTGGCACAGCCAACAAACTCAGTCCCTGCTCAGGACTTGCATCTCCTGCTGTGAATGGTGTAGCTCTAAATTCATACTGGTTTCAGCTGCATCTCAGTAGGTTCTGTCTGTTATTCAGTGATGCAGCATGTAGTAGATCAGATTTACTGCTGATATGTACAGTGGAAATGATGGAACAAGCTAGAACTGTGATACTGCTCCATTAAAATAGTAACCCCCAAAAGGCCCTACAGTCTTTTGGTGTATTACTTACATGTATTATGGAGCTACAACAGCTGCTGGCTTCCATAATTAAGCCCCATTTTCCCTAAATGTGGCAGAAAAGGTGAAATAAGTGGGAATTGCTGATAATGGGTAAAATTCTAAAATAAATATCTTTTATGTTTTGAATCTTAATGCATATAATAAATTAAGTATTTTCTGAGGCTTTCACAAATCTAAATAGATTTTTTAAAAATGTATGATGCTAGCATATTATTTGAAATTTTGTGATTCTTTTCTTCCTGTACATCAGCCTATACCACCTCATTCTCAAAAAAAACAGTTATTTTGTAAACAATTCCAAGGTGTTTTCTAACTGATCGGTGTTCCTAAAATATTTAGGTATCAAATTCTCCATGTATCTTTTTCTACTATGAAGTAAATCCTCATGGTGCCTTGGGCCATTCATTGTGCTTGTTCATTTATTCTCAGTAAGAAAAGTGTGCTTTTGCATATGTGTGTTCCCAAACCATTCATTTCCTTCCTTTTGTATACATGGAAATTATATAATAACTTGGTGTACTAGTGTAATTATCTACCTTTCACTTTTGTAAATTGTAATTTTTGTTTGTTTTGTTACAAGAATCAGTTGGTATAGAGCTTGGAGAACCATTTAAGATTACAAACTGTTTCTAATGAACAGATTGTTTTCTGCTGCAAATGGAAAGCCAAGTTGAGAGAGATTTTTCTTTTTTTATGTAGAAGGATACAGCTTCTCAACAGACTTTGTCCTTATATTTTGGCAGATTTGGACTGCCCTACTCAAAGGCATAAACAAGCCTCAGCCTGTCAACAACAGAAATGGGACACTAACCTGCCAAACATAGGGAAATGAATAAACGGAAGAACGATAAAAGTCAGTAAGGTAGGAAATCTCATGCAGTGTGAATCATTTTTTCATATAGCATAAGCAAAATTTTCTGTTTGTTTCACACAGCTATACTAAGGATGAATAAATTTCTGTCACCAATGCTGTTATGAAAAGCATGCAAATTCCAGATATCACACTGGCTAATGAATGGAATGGTTATTTCGAAAGGAAAAATAAGCTTTCCTATAATTTCCATTCATGTCCTCCCACTGTGAGATGACAAATTTACTGCAGGTTTAGGAAATTAAAATAAAATGTTAGTTTTCCAGGTGCACTGAAGAGGTTTTGAAATTAACTTAGCAAAGGTGAAGCTACATGGTATTTCTCACTGCACAGTGAGAGTCAGCAAGATGACAATGTAAAATATCCTTAGTAATAGTTAGAAAGTCTGCAGGGGATAAGGTCAAAGAAAGGTTAGCAGCTGACATCAAATCAGAAGCCAGATGTGCTGACCCTTAATCATAGGCTTTTGCAGGCTTTTTGGGGCTGCAATTCAGCATAACATTATTGAATTCACCTTTAGATTAAGCTGGTCTGCTTTGACATATACAAACCCATATGCAAGTTAATGGCTGTGTCATCCACTTAATTATGCAAGCTATGATAACAGATCAGTGAGGTGACCTGTGCAAGCACTAGTTTTCAAGGTCCTTAACCATTTGCATTTTCAATGAACAGGAAGTGGTACTCCCCACATAGGTCATGTTGGATCATTAGTTTTGTGTATACAAATTAAATCAGGGAATAGTAACATGCAGGCATGTTTTTTTCCTGCAAGATTACTTAGAGCTATTTCACTTAGAACTATGTTATGATGAAAGTCATCTGCTCATGTACTGGTGCAAAATCTCTGGCTTTGCAGAGAAAACACTCTTAGACAGTACTCCCAGCAACGCCATAGGTATTACTCAGTGGACTGAAATTAAGCATGGTCAGAAATTTTTGAAGGATTGAAAGCCCTTTTAAAAAAATACATTTTCATAAAGATCAGGAGATGACAAAGTTAAGATTATATATGCAAACCCTAACTGTTCCTTGTTGGTTATATGTGATTCTCTAGTGTCTGCTTGTAAGATCATTCTGCAGAGAATTTTTGCATTAGAATTGAAGTGAAAGAAGACTTCATATGGTGCAATTTCTACTAATTTAACAAATATTTTTGGGTTCTTAATGTAAGCTTAAAATAATGATATATTGATGTAATATTATCTTTATTCAGAGGATATGCTTCTGACTTGCTTACTCAACAAACTGCACAGTAATCGGTAGTATTAAGGTCAGTGGCAACAGATCTGCCTCTCTCACTGTGCACTCAAGATAACGTTTACTGAATATTGCACCAGTGTAGAATCAAACTCATTGCTGATTCCACTGAAATTACTTCCCGTTCATGCAACTGTGGGAAAGGATTTAGCCAGGAGCTGGCCAGTGGGCTTATGCCCTTTGCAGTCTTAATTGTGCATAGTCCCACTCACATGCAGGGATGCAAAAGAGATGGCATGTTTCTTAGATTCAGTAATATTTGTCCCTCTTCCCAGTGAAGTGACTTCACTGGGAATTGTGTGCTCTACACTGTCCATATCGACCTGGAAACCCACATAAAATATTACAATCATAGCTATTAGCATAGTATCCCAGTTCTTAGATACTGAAACCGCAGAACACAATACTCTGATCTCTCCTCTTCACAAGGCAAGAGGAGGTATATGTACGGGCCAGGTTTTTCCTGTGTCTGATTTTTAGAATCCACGTCCTGTATTTCTTAGCTCCTATTTCACTCTTCCTTTTGTATTCTATCCTTTGTTCCTATTAACTGTTGCAGTGCGAAAGCACAGTTAAATTATTTTAACACTTAAAGCTGAATTTGTGGTCCTTCTAATTTCATCTGTATGAGGAGTTTCAAGCCAACAGCTTTTGGTGCGGGGTGATGTTTTTTTTCTGTTCACAAGTTTAATACAGGAGGTTGGTCACCTCATTTTTGAGGAATGCAGCTATCGAGGCAGACTGTCATCGCAGATTAAAAAAGTCTTGGCTGTATAAGGCTGCTTCCACAGAGCCAACTGCAGTTCAGTTTCCCTAACAAGCCTCTACTCTACCTTTTTGGTGAAGGCTTTGCACTTCTAAACAGATATATTTCCCTTGCAAGTCTTAAGACCTCAAAGTATATACCTATTTCATGTAGGCATGCTTGGTCTTTGAGGTGCAAAAGTCATAGATGTAAAATACAGGACTTAAAAGCCATGGGGTAGGCAGCCATGTTGTATTGCTACTCTGTTGGAGCAAGAAGTATTGTGTGAATCTCCAGCTGGATGGCAGAGGTAGACATTCCAATACAGTTCATCAACTGTAATCCTCATAAAGAGGATGCCTATAAAGTAACTGATGGGTTTATTCTCAATAAGTGACTGATGCTAATATCAGAATCACCAGGTTCAGATGAGAGGGAGGGCATGACTAAAATCTTTTTATCCCTTGGCTTTTAGAGTTCTCTCTGGCAATAAAAGATAGTGAGGGTAATTCCTACCAGGACAAGGCTGTCGGTGATTGGTGAAGCTGTACTCTGCTGTAGCACATGTACGCAGGACTTTGGTGCACATGTAGTTAGGACACTAACGCTGTTTAGCAAGTTGAACCTATGTTTTATACCAAATTTGCTATAGCACTCTAATGTAACATAAGAAACTGGATGTTCTACATGTAGATTAGAGTTAAAAGAAGACATTTGAAGTTAGTTAAATATGAAAGTATTTTATAATGAGAATAAATTCCCCTGGGATATTAATTTTTTTATTACTTTTCCCACCACATGGGCAGCTTTGGATTGGAGGTTAAGAACAAAAGCTGGATGCTTCTGCTGAAATTCTCCATATAGAAATAATTACTGAGGGCAACATTTTAACTTATCTTTCAGTTCCAGACTTGACAACCCTTTCAGATGATTAGGGGGAAGCAGACCTCTCCATTAACTTTTTTCAAGTTGTTCTGCAGACTCAGGCAGACGTTATTTATACTTTGTTCGTGTATTTAAGTTGATCTTTGTCATTGTGTGGCCAGAAACATCTGCTTCAAACAACAGAAGCTGAGATTATTAATCACTGTTCTATAGGAAGGAATTAATTCAGTAAGAAAACTGCATAGCTATAGAATCATGCAATAATTGGAGCCTTGCTGATAGCATGGAGAAGTTGAGGGTTTCATTGTATTGAGATGTCAGTCTTGCATCTGTCATCACTGCTAAATAATTTTTAAAGGCTTAAAAAGCCCAAGAGGTGTCTTGTCCCCATATGAAGTACAAAATTCATTTGTTCCTATCTCCTGTGTGCTGTTTTTAGAAATAGCAGAAGAATCAGACAAATCGGTCTAGCAACTATATTCATGTTTATAGTTTAATCCTATGAAAGAGGGGAGAAGTAAGGCAATTGTAGTCATCTGCAGAAATCAGAATATCCTTAGTAGCACGTTCAGGTTTTCTTTTTGTTAAAATATTCAAATTGGAAAATTATGTGATCCTTAAAGATTTCTCTCTGAGAAAGCAAGTGGAGGAACTGCAAATGGACACAGAAGGGGTGTCTGGAGGCAGCCTCTGTGAGTGCTAACAGTAAGAACAAGGAAATGATAGGGTGCAAAATATACTGAATAAAGTCAAATATTTTACTTCACAGTATTTACACTAGTTTTGTACTTGTAACATGAAACAATAAACACAGAAGTGATCCAAACAGCTAGATAAAACCAAATTGTGCAAACCTGGGGAGGTCTTGGGTGAGAAAATAAGTGAAACTGCTATTTACTTGAAATCTGGTCCTTGAATTAAGAGCCCTGAAAGAAAAGGAGAAAAAAAGATAGGATTCCTGCAGGGAGTAGCCTCATTAGTAAAAACTATATAGAATGCGGAAACCTCAGCCTTGTGTTCTGCAAATCAGCCCTTGAGTTCTAGACCTTTAGCTCTGGCTTTCTTCAAATACAGGATGCAAAGTCAAGAGCATGGTCCTGCCCATCTGCGCACTGGGCTGAGCGGTGGCTCTCCTAATCACATTGTAGTGACGTGAAAGGAAGCCCTGAAAATCAAACAAATATAAGCAACCTGTTTTACCACTTGCTCCCCTCCTGCCTTCCCCCATCCAGTTGATAATCATCCTGATTTTGCCAGATTATACAATTAGGCTCTGCTGGCTCCTTTCAGTCTACCTAAATCCATCGAACGATAAATGTTTTCTTCTTGTCTATATTGGAGAAAAAAAAAAAAAAAGCAGGTGTTATCCACTTTGAGGCCCTCCTCTCCATAGCTGCTGTCATGACTTGAGTGAAAAACAGCTACTTGCTGTATTTTCCATGTAAACACCAGCATGTAAATCTGTGTAAGGAGACCATGGAAACAGGGTGCTCATAGAGGCTGTTTTTCCAGCCTGTACAGCAAAGACAGGGTGTTCTCTGAATCTGTTGGCTACTAATAAGCCCCAGTAATGCTTTGTAAAAAATAATCTAATGCATGTAATAACATAATAGGAGACGGGAATGTATTTATGTAAGTTAACTAAAACATCCTCAAGAATTAATGTATTAAAGTGGTTAGAGAGGCTAGCAGAGGATAGTAGGCAAAAAGACCTCCTGTTTGTCAGCAGACTGTTAAATGGTTGAAGCTGCTGTAGCACTGCACATGCCAGATAGATGCAAAATAATTTTCGCATTAGCAAATCACCTGATAGCAATAACTCTAGAGTAATACATTGTATGCATGTGTTTAACTTGTACGTGTAAATACTATTATTTAATACTGGTGTGGTTGTATGTGAATGCATAGAAAAAGAATTAAGAAATTTACTTATTTATTAGCATTGTAAATTACTTACTAGCGTTTTCATGGGCAATTTTTCTTGCAACAAACTTTCTCTGTTCTTTTTGAAATTAATGAGCATTAGGCACCTGGATTTCTTTAAAGATCTGGCTTTCGGTGTCCAAAGTTAACAAAAAGTGTTATTTGGTTTTAAGAAAATTGATTTATCAGCTCAATTTTTTATTTAAATTTATAGGAGCAGTCTGTGAAAGTGGTGGAAATCCTGCTGTTTGTATTACCTACATCGTGCTGAGTACAGTATTAGAGCAGCAAGTAGTTTTTTCTGATTTTAGTATACACACTAGGAGACCAGATGCCATTTAGTTTAGATAACTTGACTTACATTTTGAGAAAAGTAATTGGTGTTGATGATAATAGTGGCTAGTCAGAATTTTTTTATTTATAATTGTAGTTGTAGGGTTTGTTAAGATGCAGGTCTTGGGAGGAGTACAGATCCTGGCTGTGAAACAGGAGAGAACGGAAGAGCTTGAACTCCTGTACTGAAACAGCAGAGCCCCTTCATCCTTATTGTGTAACTTCAGAGGCTCTGCAAATTGGACATGACATGGTATAGGTCTTCTGAAAGAGCTATCAGAATTAAAAAAACAAAACAAAAAAAAACCCCACCAAAACAAACAAACAAAAAAAACCCAACAACAAAAAACCCCCAAACCAAATCACACAAACAACTCTTAGGTGAATGTTTGATTTGTAATGTTTGCCTCACAGTTAACGGTCTCTTTGTCTCATTCTACTCAATGAGATTTTCCTTAATTCAACTAATACAGCTTTTCCAGAGAAACTTATGTGCATAAATTAGTATTTCCTTTTCTTTCTATATATGCTACACTCTCCTTTCTGCTGGATTATTTTCACTGTAAACAGAGAAACAGTTTACCTTGGCCCTGGAATTAACAGTAACTCAGGTCTCCTTAGTTTACTAATGAAACAGTTTGAACTGATACACACAAAAAAAATATTTTTTAACTAAAAAAGAGCTCAGTAATTGTTTTATGGCTAGATCAGCACTGTATTTGGATGACAGGCTGTTTCCTTTCTTCTTCTTTCTGATATTGAGAAAGAGGGATCTATTTGCCTGTTAAGCTCCCAAAAATCTCAAAAGACAATTTTTGGAAGGAAATTTAGTATCTGTTAAATAGCAATTCTTCAACGTACTTGCTAGAAACAAATTACATAACAGCACTGTTTGAAAGATTTATTTAGAGATAAAAGTACATACTGGTTTAGTAAACAACTTTTAGTTGCATACATTCAAGTTGCCTGCTTTGCTCAAAAGACAAAAATTGGACCTTTTTTATGATAGTCCTGAAATCATCTCTGATTCAAACCACCTCAGCTGGAGGACTGAAGATGAAAACCAAACCCCATTATTTTACCACAGTCTTTTTTTGAGCCTGATGGATCTTAGACACATAATAAACCACCTTTGAGTATTTCAGTAATTTAATCTATGTACAATTCTACAGTATTTAAAAAAAAAAAAAATCTTAGAAATTGTAGCCTACAAGGCAAAATTGGCTTTCTGGGACCAATGTCTGATTTTTTCGCTCAGTTCTCAAACATTTGACATATTAACATGTCAAATAGAGAAATAATGTTTTAAGAAGACAGATAAACTTAACATTTCTTCACATTTTATTTTCTTGCTAATTTGTACAAAAAAAAAAAAAGTTGCTATTACCATTACTAAATCCTCCATTGAATAAAGCAGCTTCTATTGAAGTCCCTTTGATGTGCATGTTTTTGAAAACATGATCTATATTGTTTGGCAAACCCCTTACTTCACACCCAATGAGCTATTCTATGCTCTTGAATCAGATCCTTATTCCTAACCTGAGCAATCAGTATTTCTAATCACATCTTTGGAGTCACCAAGACATTGAAATGCTTAGAGACAGGTGCCCAGTCCTCAATGACTGGTGCCATTTCAGGTACTCAGCATATCCAAAGTGCTTGCACAGGACTGATGGATGTCATCCACCATCCACGCAGGACCCTGGTCCTTCTGGAGGCGAACCTGCAGTGGTTCGTCTCTGCACCTTCAGCTAAATCTGTAAAATATTTGCAGGAACCAGGATCAGCAGGCATTTTTGAGAATGTTCTTGCTTATGACCTCTTAATTAAATTTGACCCTATTTAAGCAATAATAGTAATGAAGTTCCAAGTAAGTAGCAGTTATTAACTTCCATTAGGCTGAAACCAGTTTCTTCAGTGATGTCCCCCAAAAAAGACTGTTCTAATTTGGCATGTATCATTTAAGTGGTAATTACTGTGGTCACATTTTAAATACAGGTGGTCCCTTTCATTTTTATAGAGCAAACCTGCACTAAGCAGAAGTAGGAGTTGAGAGAAATTAATGGATTTTGAGTAGACTATTCAGAGCAGGCTAGAAAAGGAAACATTTGAATAGTGGTAAAAAAGAAAAATGTAGTTTGAATTACTTTTTCATGCAGACAGAACTCAAAACAATCGATCAGACTTTGTCTAAGAATTCCTGAATTTGCTTTTTGTCTGAGATTAGTCATTAAAATAGTCCTGTAGGTACGAAGAAAATTGAATAATGTGAAAATGGGATTTAAATTCTTCCAGTGCCTGCCTTTGCATGGTAAAATGTATGAACTTGCAGGCATACTACTCATCAGTGGGCATATATGAACTTAAATATTTTTTAGTGCTTGATACACCCCTCCATCCACTCTGCAAATCCTCCCCAAATGCAGATAAAACCTTTTGGCAACTGGGGCAAACTAAAGCATAAAGCATAGTAATTAACTTGCGTAAGTGTGCTTATGCCATATTTTTATATTCAAAGTTTAAAGAGGGCTCTCTGAAAAACTGCAGCTAATGATCTGCACTTGAATCAGCTACAGGTACATCTAGAACTTAAGGGAAAAACAGACTTCCTGAGTGTTTTGCCCTACAACTTCCTGATCCTTGACGTAAGGCCTTCTTATGGAGGTAATGGTTTAAAAGCTTGAGCAGAAGTCCGCAAATAGGAAGAGGTAACAGATGAAGACTGATAATGACTATCCAGTTAAGGTGATTGCAACGGGAGTTCAGTTCAGACCATCCTAGAAAGGCCATTTGCTATGGTGCCATGATTACATTTTCTGGGGTATTGATTCCCATACACAAAAACTTTTTGCAGGAAAGGTGTAATTAAAAACAGTGTATAAATGCTGAAATTACTACATCAGTGTTTGCATCACACAAAAACACATGGATATTTTCTGGGTCTCATCCCAGAAACTGCTGAGATAATATGGTTTAGGAAAGGTACGGGATTCTAAGCAAGTCATTTAATTTGTACTTTGAATCATTTCCTGTCCAATAGATCTTTTAAAGTCAGTGGATTCCTTACAGCAGTAACTTAAAAAGAATATTTGGCGGTTTCCTAAATGTTCCTGTTTAAATAATGTAGAATTAATATCACTATTTACAACTCTGTGTTTCTTAAATGTAGAAAACTTTATTTTACAAACGTGCATATGAATTTCCCTGGATGAATAAAATTATTTTGTCCTTTTTTCTTTGATGTATTAAAAGACTACAATGTGATAACTGTTGAGAGATGGAAAGGGATGTCTTCATCTGCACTGCTTCACCATTTATTATATGCTAGCTCTGGAGACTAATTGGAGTCTGGATTTGATGCTACTTCTCTTATGCTATGCCATGTTGTGTCCAGAGCATTACTGAGGTACGCACTGTTGAGCTTGGCCTTTGAAATCTCAACATTTCTTTAGTCTGCCAAAACCATCTGCAAGTTGGACTTCACTGACCATCTTTCATTTAAAAAAATCAATAAGCAGTATATACAAAAGGACTAATAGAGATATAACAGCATGTTAAGTTCCAGAAGTTGTCCAATGAAAGGTAATGGTGCAGTATGGCCACTGTGATCTCAAAAGACATTACATGTATTCTAATACTGTAATTAACTATTTGTAAATCATGAAGTTTTGGGGATGGACTTTGATTCTTACTGTCTAGGAAGTGAAGGTTAGTAGATTGTGCTTCCTGACCAAGAAGCAGTGGAAGCTTTGGAATAATAAGAATTTTAAAATTGGAATACATTTAGATTATTAATCCCCATTGTGTGTGCCATGAATATGAATTTTAATTAAACTGACTCCAAAATCTAGTTCTACAGTCCACTTCAATTGAGGGCACAATTTTGTTAATGCAAATTTTGAATCAGATAATGGCTCACAAATAACAGTAACACATCCCAGCTTCTGCAGATCTCTACCTCATGCAGTTCCAGAGCTGGCTGTGGTGTCTTTGTACTGCACAGACAGGCATTCCCCAAGTATTTCATCCATTGGTTTGTCAAGTCACAGCATCCTGTGGCAATGAGTTCACAGGGTCCCTGACATTGCCTGAAGAAGTAACTTTGTTTTGAACCTTCTAGTTTTAGTCCATGTCCTTTATCTTTTCTATTTGAACAATCAATCCTTTTTCACATTCTCTGTGTCAATAATGATACTGCTGGATATCTGTCACATCCCTTCTCAGGCATGCTTTTTCCATCCTGAAGAATCTTAGTCTGCTAGCTGTTTGAGCTATTTTTGATCATCTATTCTTATCTTTTTCCAATTCTTTAATATTGTTTTCAAGACCAGAAAGTAGAATTTTTCCACAGTAGGCAAGGACAATGTGCACAATAGATTAAACATTTGAAAAAATTGTTTTCTTTTGTTTTCTCTCTTTTAGGTGATAATTCCTAATGTTCTATTTGCTTCTTGACTGTATAGAGTATAGACCTGATGTTTTCATAGAGCTACCTCTTACAATTCTGAGAGCTTCTTCAATAGTAGCCATAATTGACTCAGAGCCTGTCACTGAATATGTAACGTCAGAATTGCTTTTCCCTGCATGCAGTTACACTTACTATTTTATTGCCCAGCATCACATAGTGTCATGAGGCTTTTCTGCAACTCTCCGAACCTTTAGTAATTCTTTGAAGAGCAGAGACCAAGATAGTATGTTCCATTTCTGATCAGCAAGCCATGATTAAGCTTGATCCTGTCACATAAGTGAAAGCTCAAGGAACCCTGAATCACAGCTGGAGCCTGTGAAATAAGTCTGTGCCTTCCCACACTGATAAAAATCAATAAATTCTGTCCACTATCACTGGACATAAGTTGGATCTTTAGATAAGCTCAATGGCTAAACTCTTTGAAAAACACAGTAATACTCCTTTTTCTCTAGAAGCTGTCACTTTTGTTCTGTTATCCCATTTTCAGTCCTTCATTCCTGATTAACACAACTGAGAAATCTGTAATGATCAAACACCAGCAGCGCATCCTGCGTGGAAGTGGAGCAGACTGCAGTGCAAGCACTAGCAGCAAAGACAGCTGGTCACAGGCAGCTTCCTTGGGAATCTCTGACTTTGTGCTGCACATTTCCCATGCAGCTTCTGACACAGTCAACCCCAGAATACAGTTTACCTGCCTCAGTGGCAGGTAGTAGGGTAGATGGATCAGCACAGCCAGGCTGCATTCACTCCTCTCCAGCAGAGTGAGCAGACAAGTAGCTGATTCTTGCCTCAGAAGGCTCTTGCCCATGGGATCCTGTAGGGATCAACACCTTTTCTCCCTTGCTTCTGGAATTGCTAAATACCACTGTGGGCAATGACATGCACATAACCTTCTGCTTTATCTATCGTTCATGGTTAAACACTGTGACACCTAAAAGATGAAATAAAGCTGCCTCTGAGCAAGACCAAGACTTGCTGCTATCACCAAGTAACCGTGGGCAAAACCTTCTGTTTGGCTTTCATTTTTATACCTCTGTGGACTTTGCCACAATGGTAAAAAACAAAACAAAAACCTCCATGGACTTATGAAATTCCCTTCCTCAGTCAAAAACTGCTTGAGACCATTGCTTTAAGCCATGCACAGGTAAAAATCACTATAAATTGGATAAAAGATTCTGTAACTTCCCTTTTGAAATCCATGCTCCGGGCAATTTTGTCTGTGGTGAAGGAGACTGAATTAAAGCCAAAAAAAAAAAAGTCTGTGAAGCATCAAAACCTTTTCTGAACATATTACAAGATGGAAATATGAAGATAATAGATGCAAAGCTGAAGGCTGATCAGTGTAATCTGGGAATTATCAAAAAGTATTGCTTAGCTTCCTGTTAGTTTAGTGATACTTCAGTGGGATATCCATATTCCCCAGTGAAAAGCATAGGAATGATGTTTTATCTTTTCTGGCTGCTTTAAACAGACATATGGAGGAATACAGGGATGTAGAAAAATAAAAAAAAAAAAAAATCTATATGAATTAATAGTGTGGCTTTTAAGATGAAAGCTGGTTAATCGATCACTAGAACATACATTAATTACATATTTAAGTTATGTGCTCTGTCTAAATGCTGACACAAGTAAAGCTGCTTTACACGTGAACTGGAGAATACACTATAGATGCAATCCTAGTAAGTGAGGTATGGAAACGATGACTTGGACTCTTCTAGTTCTCGTTACTGTGATACAGTGGAATACAGCTGCTAACAATCAGATATGCTTACTGTTTGTAACATAATACATTTGAAGATTCTAATTAGTCATTTGTGTTCTTGATTTGCCTCAGAGAGATCACAGTAGAAGTCAGGGATGTAAGATCCGTTGTTTGCATTACTACCACTCTTTTAACAGAGAAATTAAACAACTTGTTTACTTAAGTAATGATTTAACTAGTTTAGAGTCAACCACACTATTTTTGAAGGAGGAGTTACGCAAGTTTCATCCTTACTGTTGAATGTAGAAAAGTAAATACTACAAATGAGCTTAGACAAATAAAATATGCAATCAAATCAACCTTGGAACGAGGGCCAGAACATAACCGTGACGATGTGATGGGAAGGACAGAGGGCCGGGCTCTTCTCCATGGTGCCCAGCGCCAGGACGAAAGGCAATGGGTGCAAACTGAAATACAGGGAATTCTGTTTAAATGTAACAGAAATCTTTCTTGCTGTGAGGGTGGTCAAACACTGGAGCAGGTTGCCCAGAGAGGCCGTGGGATTTCCATCTGTGGAGATATTGATGAAAATGCAACTAGACAAGGACCCGAGCAACTTGCTGTGCTTTACCCTGCTTAAAATGGGGGCAGGGTGGACTAGAGAATTTCCAGAGCTCCTTCCCAACCTCAGCTATTCTGTGATCCTGGCTTCTGTCCCCAGCTTGCCCTGCTCACCTTGTTTAAGGGAAAGAGGAGTGGGCTGCTATTGGGGAGGTCACTGCCCTCCTGCCTTGCTGCCCCTTGGCACCCGGCTCCCCTTCCCTTGCACAACAACTCATTCTTCCTGCTCCTGGACAACTTGAATCAAACTCTGAAGGGAAGGAAATAATGTTCAGAAAGTTTTTATTTCCTGACCTGTTGTTATTTCATGAGATTCTGCCCAGAACTAGAGCTTTTTTACAATTATTTTAACTGAAGAGTTGGATGTAGAAGATGAGATCAAGTGTTTTAGGAGCAGCTGGGAGTGGGCATTTGAGTAAGCAGCTTGTTGGTCAGTTGGGACTGGAAGATGAGTTGATGAAACTGATGAAGAAGAGTCATGCTGCTTTTCTTAGAGGCTTACAGTAATGTAACTTCACCTTTGGGGACTATTTCCTGTGGTTTGTGTCCTTGTGAGTGAGATTTGTGGTGGACCCTGAAATTCTAGAAGAAAGTAATAACAAAGACAACACCCTTTTAACAGAACAGTCAGGTACATAGAAAAGTGAGCACAGTGCATAGAGATGTGGCAAAGGAGGGAAAGATTGGGAAAAAAAACAACAATAAAAGCAGGTAACAGTAGAGGCAAAGACCAACAGCCTGTAACAGTCAGCTGAAAAGATAAATGAAAAGTGGGTTTTTTCTTAATGCATTAAGGGTGCACATTTAATCTTAAGTCCTACTTTCATGTCATTTTTCATTCAAATGTAAAAAAAAAACAAAAACAAAACCCCAAAACCACACAAGAAGCTAGAAATATAATTTACCCAAACTCTCTTTTTTGCAGCTAGCTGAGAGTCTGTATGTGAACAGGTAGAGGTGGTTTCAAGAGAAATTAGTTTTCATTGTAATCTAGAGCAGCACCACATCTTTAATTACTTCTAGATACTCACAGTGGCCTTCTTGAGATGCCATTCCACCAACACTGTATTACCAAAAGACAAGTTTTGATTATCACATGGCCCTTACCCATCTGCTCTGCCACGTTCAGTAGCGAGCGACACAATAGGAACTAATTGTTTCAAGCACTTTGTCTCGTGGGATTACTTGGTGCTAAATTCATCTTCAACCATTTACTAAGGCAGATTAAAAAAAATGGGAACTTCGATCCTTATCTGGTCTACTATGCTCCTTTCCCTTCTCTACATCAAATAATTATATTGTCTCCAAAAGAATGGTTAATTCTAGTATATTCTGAGGTGTGCGATCCAAACGTGGGGATGAAGGGTACTGCAGAAACTTGGTGGTATGGAATTTAGGGTTTAGACACAGATACTAAAATAGCAACCTCCATTTTGTTCATGTTTATTGCAGCTGGATTTCTTGTATTGAGAGACAGTGGTGTAGTGTGATAGCCATGGGTATTTATATAGGGAATGAAATGTCTTGATTTTCTGCCAGGATATTCTAGTATGTGAACCCCTTTGCAATTAATTCTCAATAGCTCAGTGTCAAAGCAGGGGAATATTGAAATAGAAAAAGCGAGGGTATGTTCTTTTTGGTGTGCATGCTTACTTACTTACAGAGAAGTGCAGTACTTCAGAGCTTTGGAACTCAAAGAGCAAGAAAACAATTCCAAGATGTGGTCTGGTACGATGCAAACTATCTCTAAAATATAATTTTCAAAATAGACTGTAAGTATTAGTTATTGGCTGTTATTTCTGCTGGACAAAGGAGAAGTGTTTGAAAACACTTCTGGGATGCTTACTGAATCCCCTTGAAAACCAGGTAAGAACAACCATATTTCATTGTATTAGCAAAATCGGTTGTTATTGGAGAGAATGTTCCCAAGATGAATGGAGCACATTTAAATACGCTGTCTGCCCACATGCTGTGGACAGGACATGGGATGAATGGTATGGAGCTACATTAGGGGAAGTTCGGATTGGACACTAGGAAAGGTTCTTCACTAAGAGGGTGGTTGGTCACTGGAACAGGCTCCCCAGGGAAGTGGTCACGTCACCAAGTCTGTCAGAGTGCAAGGAGTGTCTGGACAATGCCCTTAGTCATATGGTTTAGCGTTAGGCAGTCCTGTGAGGAGCTTTGGACTCGATGATCCTTACGGGTCCCTTCCAACTTGAGATATTCTGAGATTCTAGGACTGTCTCCTGCTATTACCCTCAAACCCATGTTCCCTTGTGCAACACAATGCAAATCAAGTGGCGGTTATCTGCCATCGAGAGATTGTTCCACTTAAATGTGCGTATCAGTATATCACTTGCCAAGGGAAAGAATGGGGCAGAGCAAACATAATTTATTATTTAATATTAATAATAACCTTATCTACTGTGTGCAAAATGTTTAATTAAAAAAACAGCACTGTATATATTCTGAGCACAAACATGCATTCCCACGCCTGTGGAAGAGCAGGGAGAGGAGGTTTAGGAGCTATCCTCTTGCCACAGGACCCACTGCCTTTTTAGCATGTGCCATGTGTGTACGATGATGGTGCCTTCTGCCCACAAAACATACCTCGTCATTAATGAAAGCGACGATAGCTGATCTTAATACGCTTCAAGGCTGCAATTCTGTCCCCAACTCCGTGGCGTGGGCTGGGGGAGCAATTTCCTGTCATTCGGCTTGTTGAAGATGGAAATACGTTTTGTTTGTAGTAACCTTTGTCTCAAGCTATGTGTAGCGGATTTATTTTCAATACAAATATTTGGTTTTGTCATAATGTGCTACAGTGTGGAGGAAAGAATGAGATGATGATATAGGTTACTGTTATCGTGTGGGTTATTATCTTTCCTTCTCATTCCTCACGTCTTACCAGCTAGACTCTGCTCCTACATGGCAAATTGTTATCCCGTGGTTGGTAAACGCCTTTAAAGGATGCTGTGTTTTATGATGTTATCTATAGGATAACATGAGAGGGTGGCTTGCAGTGCTACCTTTTGTCCTCTCTGGGTTCTCCGTGTTTTTCTGCAACTGTTTCAGGGGACTTTTTCACCTTTTGACCAGCTAACTTCTTGTCTCAAATAATTGTAGAACCATGATTTCCCTGACAACAAACTTTGTAATGCAGATGCATTAGAAAAGCCTCTAACCTATTTATTCCATGTTTGGACCTACGTAAATCCAAACAGAAGTGTGATTCGGTATTGCATTTCAACCTGAAGAGTAGGTAGGAGTGTTGCGATCACACTTTCACCTCCAACCCGCTGGGGAACAGCCCGTGCTGCACAGAGTAGCCAGAGTCACCCAGCAGCAGAAAGGGCGGTAGGAAAAACCAAACAACCCAAACCAGGAGGTAACACCTACAAGCAGGTCCTCTCTCCTGAATGCAGAGAAGTATGAACTGGGCCCATTTTGAACTGTCCCGGAGATGGCAGCATTGAGCAATTTATTTTTTAGACTTGGCTTGCCACACTTGTCTTGTTTCCTACTTAAGAGGTAAAAGTTATGCGTACGGTACATTTCAGCCCTGTAAACTGCAGATTGCGCTGAATATTCAGTTTAATTTAGCATATAATGATTCGGGGAAATACAGTTAACTGCTTGACACTAACCGGGAAAGACTCTTGTGGGGCCCTTCCCTCGCCCACCCTGCTGCACGCCACGGAGGCCGTGCCAAACCGCCCGCGCCTCGCCAGCTCCTTCTGCGGGGAACGACCGCCCTGGCAGCAAGGAGACGCGCCGCTCCGGGCCACGTAGTAGCCGGAAGCCGTTCCCGAGGAGCGGAACGAGCCCCGGCCGGGCGGGGAGGGCGGGCACGCACGCCCAGCGGCCCCGCAGCTCCCCGCTGGCCCCGGGCGGCGGGAACCCGCCCCATCGCCGGCAGCCGCGGCTCCCCGCTCCCCTCACGGCCGCTCGCTCTGGCGGCGGGCGCTTCACCCTCAGGGGTGGCGGGTAACGGCNCCGTCACGTGTTGTTCTCCTTGGAGTGAGCCTGAGCGGCGGCGGGCGGAGAGGGCTGGACGGGCGAGCACGGCCCCCGCCGCCTGTTTTGGTGCGGGGCGCCGGGAAACTCCGTGAAGAAGCCGGCGGAGAGGGAGTCGCCGCGGCGGTGCCCGCTCCCCCGCCGGCCTGGGGCACGGGAGGGGGCCGCGCCGCCGGCCGCTGAGGCGCTGCCGACTGGAATGAAGAGGAGGAGGAAGAGAGGATGTTCCTTCGGCACTCGGGCTGCCTCCCCTCCCGCCGCTGCCGGGCTGCGCCGTGTGTGGAAATGGCACTTTCTCTGCCTAACGAGATGGGACTGAATGGGGTCGCCAGCCTCCTCCGCACGCACGAGCGGGAGAAGCAGCAGCAGCAGCACCCTCAGCGCTGATATTTGGGGAAGGGGGGGTTGTGTTGTNCCGGGCCCGCCGCGGCGAAAGCCGCCACACTGCAGAGGCTGCCGGCGGCGGTTATAAATAACACGCCGCTGAATGGCGTCTACGCCTCCTTACTACGCGCCGCGCCTNTTTTTTTTTTCCTCCCCCTTCTTTTTTTTGGGAGGGGGAGAAGGGGGAAAGAAGCGTGTATTTTTGGGTGCAAACCCCGGACTTTGCAAAACAATCTCCGCCCCCAAGAGGATATTTAATCTGCAACAGAAATCGCTACTCGCGGAGGCAAACTTGAGACGGGGAAGGGGTGCAGGGAGCGGAGGAAGGGGACCCCCGCCCCGCGCCCGGCCCCGACGGAGCCCGACCCCTGCAAGGGAAGATGCGTTTCTGTTTCCCGGCGGCTGCTCTTGGGACGAGACTTTCGTCTGGACTGATCGGGACTGGAGTTTTTAAGGACGCGCTTACCCATCTAAGGGCGATTTGGGCATAAACAGCAACGCAAACTCTGATTTGGTGCTGGAAGCTGCCTCTGCCACTGAACAGCTGCTCTCACCCTGCTTCTGTCCCTCCTCCGTCCCGTTCTCAAAAGGGGATCCTGAGCTGTTTGCTGCTTTTTTTCTTTTTTGATTGTTGTTGCATGAATTTTATTTTAGGTGGTTGTCTTTTCTGGCTGGCTTGGCTGTTTGGGGGTCTTGCGGACTGCTAGCTGCAGTAACAGCTCCGTTGCCTCTCACCATGGCTAGCCCCACAGATAATAACGAGGGCTTCTTCTCAGATGTCAGAAAGGTGGGTTACTTGCGCAAACCCAAGAGCATGCATAAACGCTTTTTCGTGCTGAGGGCAGCCAGCGAGTCTGGACCCGCCCGGCTGGAGTATTACGAGAATGAGAAGAAATGGAGACACAAGTCAGGGGCCCCCAAGCGCTCCATCCCACTAGAAAGCTGCTTCAACATCAACAAACGGGCTGACTCCAAGAACAAGCACCTGGTGGCCCTCTACACCAAGGACGAACACTTTGCCATTGCAGCTGACAGCGAGCCTGAACAGGAGAGCTGGTACCAAGCCCTGCTGCAGTTGCACAACAGAACCAAGGGCCACCACCATCTCCATCACCACCACCACCACCACCACAGCGACGTAACCTTTGGAGGCAGCAATGCAGGACTGGGGGAAGCAGGTGAGGACAGCTATGGTGAGGTAGCCCCTGGCCCGGCTTTTAAGGAAGTTTGGCAAGTAATTCTGAAGCCTAAGGGCCTAGGCCAGACAAAGAACCTGATTGGCATCTACCGCCTGTGCCTGACTAACAAGACCATCAGCTTTGTGAAGCTGAATTCAGATGCGGCTGCTGTGGTGCTGCAGCTGCTCAATATCCGCCGCTGTGGTCACTCTGAGAACTTCTTCTTCATTGAGGTGGGGCGCTCAGCTGTGACTGGGCCCGGTGAGTTCTGGATGCAGGTGGATGACTCGGTGGTGGCGCAGAACATGCATGAAACCATCCTGGAGGCCATGCGAGCCATGAGTGAAGAATTCCGGCCCCGCAGCAAGAGCCAGTCCTCCTCGAACTGTTCCAACCCCATCTCCGTGCCCCTTCGCAGCAGGCACCATGTCAACAACCCTCCACCCAGCCAGGTGGGGCTCAGTCGCAGGTCCAGGACTGAGAGTGTCACGGCCACCTCTCCTGCTGGTGGTGGGGGTGGAAGTACAGGTGGCAAACCCAGCTCTTTCCGGGTTCGAGCATCAAGTGATGGGGAAGGCACGATGTCGAGGCCTGCCTCTGTGGATGGCAGCCCAGTTAGTCCCAGTGCCAACCGGACCCATTCGCATAGACACCGTGGCAACTCCAGGCTCCATCCTCCGCTCAACCACAGCCGGTCCATCCCGATGCCTTCCTCGCGCTGCTCTCCTTCAGCCACTAGTCCGGTCAGCCTGTCATCTAGCAGCACTAGTGGCCATGGCTCCACCTCGGACTGCCTGTTTCCACGAAGGTCTAGTGCTTCGGTTTCCGGCTCCCCTAGCGATGGCGGATTTATTTCTTCTGATGAGTATGGTTCCAGCCCCTGTGACTTTCGCAGCTCTTTTCGCAGCGTGACCCCAGATTCGCTGGGACACACCCCGCCAGCTCGGGGCGATGAAGAGCTCAACTACATCTGCATGGGGGGGAAGGCCACCTCCTCTTGCTGCAGCCTGGCAGCCCCCAATGGCCACTTCATCCCACGTGCCTGCCACCCACAGCAGCAGCCCCGCTACCCTAGTATGCCGTGCTGTCCCCGAGGTGGTAGCGAGGAGGTTGCCGACTTGGAGAAGACATTCAGGAAGCGGACTCACTCTGCAGGCACTTCGCCCACCATCTCTCACCAGAAGACACCCTCACAGTCTTCAGTGGCCTCCATCGAGGAGTACACGGAGATGCTGCCTTCTTACCCCAGTGGTGGCAGCCGGCTGCCCTCCTACCGGCACTCAGCCTTCGTGCCCACGCACTCCTACCCAGAGGAGTGTCTGGAGATGCACCACCTGGACAGTGGCCATCATCGGACCAACTCTGCCCCACACACAGACGATGGCTACATGCCCATGTCACCTGGCGTAGCCCCTGTGCCCAGCGGTGGGGGGCCCCCAAAGGGTGGTGACTACATGCCCATGAGTCCTAAGAGTGTGTCTGCGCCACAGCAGATCATCAACCCTAGCAGGGGGGGCCGCCACCCTTCAGCCACGGTGGACTCCAATGGCTACATGATGATGTCTCCCAGTGGTAGCTACTCCCCTGATAGCGGCTCTGCGGGCTATGGCAAGATCTGGACAAACGGTGCCGGCCATCACCCAAAACTCTCGGTAGAGAGCAACGAAGGGAAGCTCCCCTGTGGCGGCAGCGACTACATCAACATGTCCCCAGCCAGCGGCTCCACCACCAGCACCCCACCCGACTGCTACTTCGGGGGCGCGGGGCAGACGGGTGTTGAGGAGGCCGCCGCCGCGGCCCACCACAAACCCATCTACTCCTACTTCTCGCTGCCACGCTCCTTCAAGCACGTGCACCGGCGGGGCGGCAGCGGGCCGGCGGTGGCGGGCGAGGAGGGCAGCCCCCAGCCCCACGTCGCCCTTGGCTCCGGCCGCCTCCTCTACGCCGCCGAGGACTCGTCCTCCTCCACCAGCAGCGACAGCCTGGGTGGCGGCGGCGGCACGGAGGGTGGCCCCCAGCCGCAAGCGCAGCCCCCGCGCAAGGTGGACACCGCCGTGCAGACCAAGGGCCGCCTGGCGCGACCCACGCGCCTATCGCTGGGCGGCCCCAAGGCCAGCACCCTGCCGCGGGCCCGGGAGCAGCCCCTGCTCCTCCTGCCCCCGGAGCCCAAGAGCCCCGGCGAGTACGTCAACATCGAGTTCATCGCCGGCGAGAAGCCGGCTTTCCCCGCGGCCGTCCTGCCGCTGGGCTTGCCGCCGCCGCCGGGCAACGAGGGCGCCGAGGAGTACATGAACATGGAGCTGG